>VYZV01023587.1:1888-16186 GCA_013401275.1 Pandion haliaetus | reverse complement strand
CTTGTAGACATGATGAAGTACGTTCTTTTGCACCGCTAACTTGGGAGCGTGTTAAACAACAACTACTAACCATTATTAAATAGGCTATGCTGGATGATTTTCACCCAAGAGTGTTTGAAAAAATTGGTCCACAGGCTCTAAACCATTAAAGTTTAGTATAGCTGAATTCTAGTTCTTGGAAAATTTGAGAAGTTCCAGAGGTCTAAAAGCAAGTCTTGTTTTGCCAGTATTTAGAAAAGCTAAATGTCTTTACTTGAAAACTAAAAGTTCTCAAAACAGTTATTCCAGGGAAATAGCGGAAAGCCTGGTAAGCAATGCAGTAATCTCTCCAGGGTAGTATTCCATAATTTTAATAAAATACACTTTGCCAAATTCATCTTTGGGATTTTTGTAAGGAATTTTACTTAGTTTTGCATAACATTTTCTAGGAAGTGGCAGATGGTTGCTATCCAAAAGCTTGAGTACATAGGGTATTATCACACAATGGGAATGTTTTTAAGAGACTCTTGGCATGAATGGTTGGTAGCCCAACGTCATCAAAGATCCACCTATAAGCTAATATGGAGTAATCGCTAGTAAAATGTTCGTATGATGCCACATGTCCAGTTTTTCTGCCTGTGTTTTAAAACAGATTTTGACAAATTGGGGAGAGTTCAGAGAAAAATAAGAAATGGGTTGTAAGAAGGTCCCCTTTGTCCTTGGAAATCTGTGACTCTCTAAGAGCTCCTTGAAGTATTATGGTATTTGCTGCAGGTAAAGATTCTGGTCACCATGTCACTCTTGCTTTGCATACTTGTTTTGTCCTCTTGTATGGTGTCATCCCCATGACACAGTAGTAGTCTGGGGGGAAATGGGGCATTTTTATTTGAAATAACTACTAGGAGACATGGTGATAGGATTATAAAGTATTTTCTGTGGTAACCGTGGACCACAGTCCTTTCAGATTATTCTCAGTTGCAGTCACTTTATTTGAAGAAGGAATTTAATACATTGCCTCTATTTGAGAGTGGTATATACAGCAAGCCATTAGCTGAGGCCTGTGTTACACTGAGTACTGTAACCCCTCTGACCTTTGTGGGAGATCCTCAGTAGGACATCATCACTGTGGTTTTGGCCTTCAGTGATGTAAAATAATGCACCTTTAAGAAAAAATAGATACAAAATGCTCTTCTTAAAAGCAGCATCATGTTAAAGGCAGGCTAGCAGTCCTGTTAAGGTGCTGTGGATAATGCACCAGTCTTGAGACCCCTGTGCTGGGACAAGTGCTGTCTCAGTGCTGTTTGCTTTATCTAAAAATGGGTGTTGTTCCCTCCCTTTGCAAAACACTCTGAGGTTTATGGATAGGAAACAGTATACAAGAGCTGTGTACTGTGGCCTGTTTGGTTATGGCATCAACTGGAAGATGAAGGACCTTTTTTCTTTTTCTTTTCTTTTTTTTTTTAAACCATTGATGCACATCCATATGCAGCAAAGAGTCCCCTGAAACCCTGAAATATTTGAAGTCTTGATGAACAAACTAGATCTAGTAAAGAAAAGTCAGGACATGAGGTACAAAGCGCTTCAGGGACAAAAATTTTAAGTCGGGTAGGTACCTCCATCAGAATTATTTGAAGACTGAGATGAGTTCTTAGTGAGTAAGACCATCCCTCAAACTTCCATTGAATTGCCTTGATCATTCTGTAATATAAGTTAAAACAATTCCAATGTAGCTGCTTCCCCAACAAGCATAAACGCAGAGTTAAAAAAAACTGTCTATGCAAAGAAACAGCATTAGGACTTTGTGAGCAGCAGATAACTGTGACCTCCATTATTACTTACACATTTGTTGCCAGTGTTTTTGTATTACAACTTAAGCACAATTTAAATGGAAGCAGGATTTCTTGCAGTTGTGTCAAGTAATTATTCCTGAGTATGCTCACTTAATTATTTAACACATAAGAAGGGCTGTCAGCTTTTGCTATTAGTTTTTTATTAGGTGATAAGAATTCATGGCTTCAGTAGCACTGTGCCTTTGAGAATAAGATCAATTCTGGTCATGAAGCAAGGACTGAATCGGATACAAAGGAAAGACAAAGAAATTTCTTTAATACTGAATTTGTTGTATCCTGCACTAATTCAGAGAATTACTACATTGTAGATCTGATCAGCAAATGACATCACACTTACCATGCTGCTGTTAGCTCTAATTACTTAAGCAAGGGATTTTTTTTACTGTACCTGTGAATGAAAATAGCTTTCAAAGAAGCTATCAGGATTGAGAATCTCAAAGCAAGGGTTGCCCTCAAACCAAGTCTAACTAAGAAATACTGTTTAACTGCTTATTTTCAATGGTTCAATGACAGGTTCAGTGACGTATTGGGTCAGGTGGTACCTAATAGTCCATTTTTAGCACTGTATGTGCAATGTTCACCCTTTTGCTCTGAGCAGCTTGCGTTTAATTGTGTTGTCCCATTGAAATTAGTATTTTTTCCTAGTTAGGGCTTTATATGCACAAGCACTCACCTGGCAAAGGTTGGAGGAAGGAAAGGGATAATGGGGTTTGATTGCTGGTTTAATGGTGCTCATTTAACAAGAAAGTTCCAAAGCCATTCTAACATCTCCACTGCTTCTCTCTGCTTTTCCCTCCCTTAGTGCAGGCATCGGGAGGACTGGCTGCTTTATTGCAACTAGTGTCTGCTGTAAACAGCTGAAGAGCGAGGGTGTAGTTGACATATTGCGAACAGCCTGCCAGTTACGGTTAGACAGGTAAGAAAGCCTGTTTCCTTTCCAGAAAAAAATAAAAAGAAAAATGGTAATCTTTCCCTTTATTTAAGGAGAAACAAATGGGAAGAGGGGAGGAACAAAGGCAAATGGAGTCTAAGAGAGAACATTACTTGAAGGAAGTTGTCATGTTCTAAGCAGTTCTGACTTGTAATCTTTGCCTATTTTATGAGCGGTAAACCTTACTGAACAGCCCTAGAACTGAGCTAGATTCACAGCTGGCATCAAAATCTGCATAGCTGCACAGCTCTGTGCAGCAAGGGATGACCTTTCACCAGCTGAGGAGTTGGCCCCATGTTCATACAGAAGAAGCAAAGGCTCAAAGGTCTGCTGTACTTAGGTTCAGAGCCACAGATCAGCATTTTGCTCCCAGGAGGAGTAAAGAAAACTTGCCTTGCATACTTGGTGCTCTCAGCGCTGTTGGGAGGGTATGGCTGCTTGGGACGTTGTGGGGAGAGGGAGAGTATGCACAGCCTGGAGTGTTTGCAGACATATGAAAGGAGCTGTGAAAATCTCCAGAAATTCAATGGTTTCCAGTTAAGCATTTCTTAACACACCACCTTGAGTTTGATTATGAAGTAAACAGACTTGAATTTTGTACCAGAGATGTTATTTTTCCTCTCCCACTGGTTTCAAGTGCCATCAAAACACGTCTCAGTGCTCTCTCTAATGATAATGATAAATGTAGTCGGGGGAAGAGATGTCACGAAAAACACATGAAAGATTTTTCTGAGGAAAAAAAAAAAGAACCTCAACCCCACGCTGAACTTTATTTCAGAGGAGAAATTATGCTTAGTGGGAGGCAGAAAATGAAATGCTTGCTGCCCTGCTGAGGCTCTGATAGACAGGGACCTGCAGGGGCTTGGAGGTTTGGCTATTTCAGTGGATTTCAGACCAGACAAGGAAAGGCTTCTGGAGAAAAAGAAAACCAGAATATGAATAGTGAGCGCTGATTATCCATAGCCCAGTGAAATATCTGGCTGGATGTGAAATATCTGGTCTCTGTGACTAATGATACACAGGAAAATAGCCATGCAAATGAGGGTTGAAGACACCTGCTTACAAACGTGCGTGATACAGAAGGCTGATTAAAAATACTAGCATTGCAGGGAGAGGGGAACTGGCAGTCATTTGCAGAGGCTCAAGAACAGAGATCACACTTAAAGGGATGCCATGGAGGGAAAGGAAGACTTCAGGGACCTCTGTAGCTGCCATGTACCTCTTAAGAGTGGGATGGGATAGGAAAAAGCCATTTAAATGTCACAGGAAAAATAATCAAGACGGAAAGCAGTCAAATCACCATCCTTGCTATAGAAGAACATGGTTTCTTCAAGGACTGAAAAATGGGCCTTGTAGTCTCTTGGAAGTCATGCTGCCATCCACTGTCATTTTCACTAAACCCCAAAAAAGCTCCAAGTGACTTCAAAAGCAGCATGAGAGGATCCGACAGTGTCTAAACAGCTATAGGAAGGAAGACCCTCTCTCTCTCCTTCTGCCTGGTGGTTACTGGCTAGAGAAAATAGGGTGGGTGGGAAGGAGTCAGCAGGGACTTCAGTAAAGAGGTTTGGATGCAGGCCAGAGCAGACATGTAAAGGAACGTAATTCACTGCTTCACAGCAGTAGAGGTGTTGGCATTAGCCCTGAGAAACACCTTTGAGGTTGCTGTGAGGGTGAAGGGAACAACTGTTTCTTTCCCTTCATTCCCTCACAGATCCCTTGGAAAAATCCTGTGCACTGGGCTTTGCACCAGTGGCCAACAGTTGGTCCTAAAATAACCTAGTATGATTAAGGAGTTGAAGTGATCATGCATCATTCCCACCGTGCTGAGAGATGTTTGTTGTCTTTTCCCACAATGCAACTCAGATTTGAAAGGTTTCTGTGGCAAACGGGTGAAAACATAATTTCTCTATTCCATGTCAAAGCCTGGACAGCAAGAACGTGTCATGGTGTGCATGTGTGTGGGAAGGGGAGGAGGCCACCAAATAGCGGGGAACCAGATAAAAAGGAAAATAATCTCCTGTGGTCTGAAACTCGATGGCCACCCTAGTGCTTCTGTTGCTACACTTCAGGGTACAACTTCACTGTTAATGGAATTGCATGGGGAGTAATTGCCAGATAAGAGTAACGTTCCTTTGTGTCATGGACTGACATAAATGTATTTCAATGTTGTGTACAGCCCAGGAGGACTCAGAAACAGATCAACTGTGAGCTTGTATTAAGTAGAGCAGATGGGGAGGGAGATGAATAGCTAGGAAATAGTTTCTTTAGAAACACAGTGTGTGCTTCCCACCTTTGCTTATTGATGAGAGCTTGGAGCATGGGTCGCTGCCCTTTCTTGCTCATTGTTAAATGTTATTTCAAGCAGCCACTTAAGAAAAAAGCTGCAAGAGGTTGAAGGAGGAGGTTGTCTTGCCCACTCATCTACCCCTTACTGATATGGTTACTTTGTGACCCACATTTGTTAAGCTAAATCCCATAGAAGGCGGCAGTCCCCAAGGAGGGTGCTAGCAGTCTGCTATCCATTTGGCTCAGAGGAAGCAATTTTCCATTAATTTCCTCTGGTGAAGGTTTCTGAGGGAATGCACCACCTATGCTCCTCCTCAGACTGATGTAGTCTGGTTGGCTCTGGCCACCCACGGGTTCCCATGTTCCTCAACCCCAGTTGTTGTTTCAGCCTCCTTTTGGCACTGTGTTCCTGGGATCTGTGCACCAGCACCAATGCTGGCACAATTCTGCATACACCTTCTGTGAATTTGAGACATGGGGTTTAATTATTTTCATAATGGATTATCAAGAGATTCTATCACTGTTGATGAGGTACTCTTAGCAGAATTTTAAATGTTAGTAAAATCTGCTTAAAATGGACAACTTCATCCTTGTTCTTTTTGTTCATTTCTGTCTCCCGCTGTAGTACTCATGTGTTGATTAATATGCTACTTGCAGTGATACACAGGCTAATGATACACGGAAAAGCAAACTGTTTCTGCTCCTGCTTGCATTTCCTTTCAGGTTTGCAGTTTTAAGGAAAACAGCAAAAGCTGAAATAAAAGCTGAACCAAAACAGATTTCTGTGCTGGGAGTCTTTTACTGATCAAGGTGTGCATGGCAGTCAATTCAGTTACAAATCTGAGTTGTCTTTTGTTAAAGTTTGATTGTCTGTTCCAAAATCCTGCTGGCCATCCCCTAGTTCCCTGGTGAACTAGCCAAAAGCGTAATGTGGGATGGCATGAAGGAAAGAACCCTCATTCCAGAATGGGAAAGTTGTGTGCTACATCAGTTGTCTGGGCTGGCCTGGCCTGGTCCTCTATAGTCCTGAATTCAGTCCCTGGTGTAGCTGTGAAGTCTTGGATAAGCTACTTCCCCCCTTTATTCCCCCTGCTCCCATCTATCTGTCTAGAGCTTTGGGGTGGGGATTGCTTTTCATGGTGTTGAAAATGGTGCTTGGAGTATAGGTGCTCTGGTAATACGAATGTAATTGATGATTGTGTTGCCTTACTGTTTGAGCATCTCTGCCAAGAACAATGAAGGTAAAGTCCATTCCTGTTCTGACTACCTTCTGTTCCTTGGTTAGCAGAGACTTTCAAAATGGAGCTCGAGGTCAGACTATGAGCTGATTGCAATCGATGGGCACTTTTCACTCATTTCAGGAAGCTTTGGAATAGACCTTTTGCGTGTAACACAAGCTTCATGTTAGCTGTGCCATTTCCTCGTATGTTGGCATGTAATAAGGCTGCTGTTTCCCTTCCCTTTTTTTCTTTCCTTTTCAGGGGAGGAATGATCCAGACTTGTGAACAGTATCAATTTGTCCATCATGTCATGAGCTTGTACGGAAAACAGCTTTCTAGAGCAGCAGAAGAATAAGTGTTCATGATATTCCTAAAGGCTAAACCAAGAGAACTTTTGACTGCATTCAGTTACATTTCAGATCTGATAAGAGACACATGGTAACCTGGCTGTCTTAGCTGGAAAGAAAGATATATTTTACTTTGATATTGCTTTTATGCTCTTGTTTGCATTGACATTTAAGAGCTGAGGTACGCCTTGTCTTAAACATATGTGACAGGACATAATCTTCACCAAAAAGGCTTATTTATACTGTAAATAAGAATAGTAGCTTCATTTGTTACAAAAGCAAGAAAAAAATCCGAAAAAAATCCACTGTCTTCAGTTTGCTATTTTTAAAAAATCATTGCTAATATATCCAAATACAGTGTGAAACTTTTTGAATTGTCATGCTGAAATGTGCCATATGTTGACAAAGCTTGAAAGTAACTTTTTGCCTCTTTCTGATTGTTTTTTCGTATAAAATTACCGAATACTGTGTATATCGTAAACCTTCTGAGCCTCTGCGTTGAAAGATTCAAGTAGATTCACATTGAAATTATGTTTCACACATCATGTTTGCTTGGTTTTGTTTTGCTTTTTCTAAAGCAGTCCACCACCAGTGTTATCAGAATTAAGGGGAAAAAATATTTCAATGATGTGAGTAAAATTCTTGCCTCCAGTTCTTACCAGCAATGTACCCCAGTATCATGACAGCTGGGTGAATCTGAGGTGAATAGTAGAAGTTAATCTGAACATAAATTCTTCATGCTTTACCTTTTCTTTTTCAGTATTTTGGCATCTCAGTCTGCAACCAGATTTGATTTTTGCAAATAAGTTTGCAAAAGTTTCTCTTTTGACATAGTCAGACCACAATCCAAGCACAATTTCTCCTGAAATTTGAGGTTTGAGATCAGGTGAGGAATTTTGTGAGTTGGATTCATCTTTATTAAATATGTAATAATAGAATCATTTGTATTCTATGAATTTAAACTTGTTTCAAAGCTTTGACGGTGACCGGGTGCCCAGTGCTCGTTAAAATTCACACAAATCCCATAGGCAGCTTTAAAAAAAATCAGTCTGAATGTGTTGACTGCTTTTTGATAAATTTGCCCTTAAACCAAATTTAGACAGTCATTAGTCCATTCTAATTACTAGTCCAGGCAGCAGTCTTTCCTTTTCAATAATACAGACTGCTGCCCATGCTTTTCTTTTTAGACCTCAATCAGGCTGGGAAGACTGTAGTTTATGTTTAATGCTTAAAGGTAAGCACATGTTTAAGTGCTTTACTGAGCAGAGAAAAATGGAGGTGCACACCACCCTTAACATGAAAGATGAGTGTTTTGTGAACAGAAGCTGTAATGATCTACTGAAAAATATTTTTGCTTCTCTTTATTTGTAACAATAGCCAAAATCTACTGCTTTTATTAGTGCAGGAGATTGAGAATTTACTGCACTTCCTAATGAGGAGAAGGTAAAGCAGCTCTCAGAACAATAAGGGCTGATCCTGCTCCCACTGAGGTTTTGCCATTGACGTCAGCAGGTGCAGGGTAGGGCCTGAAATGTTACGCTTACAACTTCATCACTGTGGAGAAAGTTTCCCAATATTTCAGTACACATCCTTTGTGTTTATTCTGTATCCATGAGCCTGTAAAAATCCTGTCAGCAAGGTTTGCATGAATGTGTGTGGCAAAATGTGTTATCTTTAAACCACTTGATTTTATTGCTGTATTTAAAATATCTCCTTCAGTGAGAAGCTAGCAGGAAGAACTGGCATTCTTTTTAAAAATACTGGTGGTAGTCATTAAATAGAGCAATAAACTTGAGCTTTTGAGCATAACATGACTGTTAGTTTTATGTAAACCTTGCTAGCTATATTCTCCCCACTGCTACCAATTCTTTCAAAGGGGTAACACTATTCCATTTAAGCACACCTTAGAAATAACAAAAACACCACTGATGTTCTGAACAACATTGTAAATGGAACTCCCTATAAATACTTTCAGCTGTTCAGTGCCCTTCAAAACTGACCCAGTGAATAAAATTACTTGTTCTATCATCAGCTGCCTGTGCATCTGCTAAAGAATATTTGTTGATGATTGATTGGAGTCTGCTTATAGGAGCGGAGTTCAGTGTGTAAGTTGCCTCCTGTACAAGGAGATTTTCTAGAGTAGAATTGCTTCATGGCAAACAACGTATAAAGGGCTCTAAGATACTGTTGACTTTGAGGCCCTTGTGCAGATCTTCAGCACGTATTATTTGTCAGTGCTTCACTGACTTGAGTAGAAGTGAACAATTTGTACTGATGAAGGAAGTCTAGCCTGCTGTCCACTCCCATTCTATGTCTGTGGAATGTCCTGAGAGAATGGTCATTGATAAAATCAGGCTGCTTTGCATCAGTTCACTAGTACAAAGCACATGTCAGCCCAGTTGCACAGTCTGTTTACAAGGGCTGCACTGCTGCCATCTCACGCTGGGCAAGAGCCTGCCACTTGGTCAAGATCAAAATATTCAAATGCCTTTTGAAGTGTTATTCTGTCTAACAGATTTGGAGCTAATCCTCCTATTTATTCTTTGGCCTTACCATAATTAACATATTTATTTCTGTCTCTTTCTTTCTCTCCCTCTCTTTTTTAAATAGAATTTGAGGTGTGAAGGACCTTATACCAGCTGTTCTGATCTCTTCTGACAGCAGAGGTAGTCTGAAGAAGTGCTTAGGATTAGCAGAAAGGAGCTCTGGCCATGCAGAAGCACTTGAGATGACTGGGGCTGCTGCTTCTTTAATCAGTAGGTTTGAAACAGAGCTGACAATAGGAACTAAGCTACACTACGTGTCTTACTAGACTTCTCTTTTTACTGGGCAGTCTTTCTTTATTAAAAGAAAATTCCTAGCACACTTCATCCACTCGCTCCAGCTCACTGCCCAGGCCTCTTTGTACCAGAGACTACAGCATTAATACCTACAGCACAGTTGTTTCCCAGAGAACTGAATTCCTCTCTCCAGGTAGGTTAGCATATAACAAACTTGAGATGATTTTATTTAGAACCAACTGTGATGTCTTCTGTTTCATAAGCTTTTTCACACTTCATGAACAGGGCAGAGCCTAGCTCAATGCTTCACTTGTTCACTGGTCATTTGGTCATTGGCCATCACATTAAGCAGTGTTACCCTGTATATGTTTCTGTCATGGTAACAGACTAATGACACACTGTCCCTTTGTAGGTACTCTGAGATCAGCAGATACACAGAGTTATGTAAAAACAAAAACTAAGATTGCACTTGAGAGTTAAGAACTGTCCGCAGGTAAAGCACATGCCTGACTCTCTGAAGGATCAAGATAAAGATGATTTGGTCAAATTATTCTGAAACGTCAACTACCTAGCAGTCATGTACAGTAGAGTGTCACATTTTCTTGCAGGACTTCCAAAAGTAGCTAACAATTCTGGATGTTTCCTCTACAATTGGTTTACTTTGGCAAATCTTGCCCTTAACCTGTGAATTTGCAGTTGCAGAAGGGCTTGAGACTGAAGAGATCGCTAAACAGGACCTTGGTTCCTGTCACCTCCCTGCTGTCTCTGCAGTGGAGGAACCATGGAACTTGCACACAGGTGGTCTTAGAAGTTGTATGTCTGTTGATTGGTGAGTTGCCACATTTTAGAATTGGACCTGCACTATTATTTTTGATGCGTTCTTTCCCTGGAAACCGTTTTAAACAAAGGGAAATGATAAATTTACAATTTGTTAATCATAACTGTCTCTATTTTTGACAAGAAATGTGGTTTACACATTTGCTAGGGAGAAAAAAACTACTTCTTCTGAGATACATTGGGAATAACCTTGTTTCTTCTGTGAGGTCTGTAGATGTATATTTGCTGATGTCTGCGAAAGTGACTGTCAACTTAGGTTAACGTAGGGCAGCTCAGGAGTCCTGCAAGAAAAAAAATTGCTCTATTCCAAAGCACAGAAGACATATATGTGAATGAAAGCAGCATTTGCAGCTTTGTGTGTAAGGGACAGGCAAAGAACTGCATGCTCTAGATAATGTAAACATTGATTTCTAATGTCTCAAAGCGAATTTGAGACAAAGAGGTGAATTCCTTCTGTTACCCATAAGGAAAGAGAAGAGTGCACTCTCTTCTGAGTACTGATACAGATCAGGCTCCAGCACCTGAGTACAACAGATGCCACATTCTCATGGCATGGTGTGAAAGTCACAGAAGGGGGTACGATTAACTTCAGCGCAGAAGACCTGCCCAAGCTTGTGTGCCATGTAAGCCCCAGCAGGGCAGCAGTGTCAGGTTTATTCAGTTGATAGCAAAGCTGAATGCAGAGAAAGGCTAAATTATTTACTCAGAATTAAAAGCCATGTTGGCACCAGAGCTGGTAATATGGCTCAGAGCATTTAAGAAGATAAAGCTTGAACAGTCTGGCACAGGACTCGGGTATTGCAATTGCTGGCCCTTTCTCTCCACTGGACCATGCTACTCAACTTCTGTGTTCCCTCTTGCTTCTTTATCTCTGATTTGCCTGTTGCTTCTTAGGCTTAAAACAGTTAAATAAGTCACTGTATTGCACTAATTTTACTCCAATATGTTGATAGCCAGTGTTTTCCAGGGATCATCTCTTCCCTTAGAGAAAGCCTGTCTTGCTAGACACTTTTCAGAGGCCTCAGCCTCTTCTGTCTACCTTTTGATCTCAATACATCTCAGAATTTTGGGGACAGAGAAGTCTGCAGTACTATGCATCTTGCTAAAGGCATTACTCCTTTGGGAAACAGTAGTGTTTGCCTGAGTCAAAGTTTTCTTATGTCTGACTTCAACTCCTCTAGTCCCATCCATTTTACAGCATGACCTATCCCATTTCTATGCACTTCTGATTTGATAAATGCATCTGTGTTAATAAGAACACTAACTTCTAGAGAAGGGAGCACAGAGCTCTGTCTTGCTGGAATCCTTTAGCCTGTAAACTACAGCATGTGTTTATTTTGGCTGTCTATATATGGTATTTTTGCTCACTGGAAAAGTTGACAATGTTTCGACCTCTGCACATTTTTTTCTTGAATTTTGTTAAATTTTTTAGCTTCCTCTTTCTTTCCTAGACTAGCAGAAATCATCTTAAAATCATCAGGAAAGGTGGTATGTTCCTGGCAGGGGGTTGCCAATGCTTTTTCCAGAGTTTACACCTAGAATTACTCCTGTCAGCCTCTGGAAGTTGGTTAGATTTTTATGTTCTTTGGTTTTCTTAGTTCCTGTGTTTTGCAAAGCATAACCCAGGTGCCTCCTGCACTAGACTCCCTTTACATTTTAATATAACATACATACAGAATAGATAACAGCAGTCTGTTCCGAACAGAAATCAGATGTGGTCAGTTAAGAGAAGCAGTTTATTGCCACTAGTTCAGCCTTCACTGCAAGCAGGATATGTAGTTTGTGTCCTTCAGAATGGATAGACCCGTATACATGTAAAATGGCCTCTTGTACCTACACTATTTCACTGCTGCTGTTAATGCTAGTAAAGTAGAAGAGAGCTACATACACAGGCTGAGATCTGTAATTCATTCTCTTCTTGAGAATTACCTTACTCGGGAATGAAGTCCTCCATATGAAGAAAGGTGACAGAATCTCAGACTTATTAGGTGAGTAGAAGAGAACTGATTAAAGAATGACCTCTGTAATCTAAAGTTGTGAAGTGATTTTCTAAAGAGCCTAGTCCCTGTGTGAGTAACTGAATCAACTGGCTAGACTTGGAAATGGTGGAGACTACTGCCTGTATAACTTAAATAAAGCCAAAGCCTGGCCATTTCACTGAGGTGTGAAAGGAGCACTGGGGACTGCCTTAAACAACAAAGAAAGATTTGTATGTTTACCTGCTTGAAACCTGGACCCACATATTTTAACATGAAAAACAAGACTTGTAAATTGTTTAATAGTCTGCCTTTGATCAAAGTTTTGAAATGGTGTCACGATCAATCATAGGAAAACCTGGGATTGGGGAGGTAATGTTTATTTTTAAATTAAAAGGTATCTTTTGGCCTGCAGAAGGTTTACTCCTTTTAGCCTCATACTTGAAGTTTCATCGTCCTGTTATTCCAAGAATGAGAAACTGCTGAAGCCAGTGTAAAAGATGTAACAACGTAGCCCACAAGAGGCCAGTATGTATTTAAATTTTGAACTACTCAAAGCCATATTTGTCCACTGTAAAGGGACCCAGGCATCTTCCTAGGAATGCAACAATCTACAGGACTTCATTTGCGCTGAGGGACACAGAAGGGTCAGTAATGGTCTTGAAAGCTCCCGTCTCTTAGTAGGAATGATCAGGACCTTAGCAGCTGGGAAAAAAAAGGTAAAATATACATAAACCTATATTTTCAAGGATGTCCTAATACTCTGTATTCTGTGGCTGTGGGCAGGCAGGGTGGAAATTGGCTGTGTGAGATCAATAGCTTTAGTCTCATACCTGCTTTGCTTTTCCTATCCTTCCCTTTCCAAGAAAGGAACCTTGTGAAGTACCACTCTGAAGTATAACTCCTTGATGCACTTAAAACCAGGAGTAAAAGAGCTGCAAAAAGTACAGTGTAGGGAGGACTCAGTTACCTACAAAAGAATTAGTCAAACTTGTCCAACTCTGTCTTCTGTAACTGAAACTAAAATTACCATTCACTTGCACCAAATCTTTGTTGTGTGTACTTCAGTGGTACTGACAAGGCTTTTCTTGAGATCTTGTATGCCTTGTAAATGTGCTCTGATTCTGTTAATAGCAGCCACAGTAAATACAGTATGATAGCCGCACTATATGTGATGAGTGAAGTTAGTCTCTCTGCAGAGTGCCTGTGGGTTGATTCATGGTGTATCTGTGTTCCTAAGCATAGAGGGTTGTCTGCGTTACCATTTTTTCTTTCTTGCCCACAATCAAGGTATGGGCAAGTTGAGTCATGGTGATGGGCAGTAACAGACAATGTCACATCCTTCAAGTGCAACCTTCTGGGCTCTGGAAGCAGGTTCCAGTCTTACCAAGAATCAGGAAATCTTGTAATCTGACAAGGCTTCCAAAAGCTCATCGCTTACTATTAAGGGCAATTTTTCTAACAGAGTGCTTGCTCTCCCAACTGAAGGATAACAAAAGGTAATAGCCCAGCAGTTTAGAAAAAATCTTTTTCTTACCAGCCATTTCTGCTCCTTAGCTGGCACAAGCTACTGAATCTTAACTGGTAACATTTTCATGTTCAGAAAATCTGTGAGCAAGGATGAAAATTTTGATCAGGCAAAAGAAATATAGGTAAAGGGAATTCCATTTTTAAGGTGAAAGGAGGAACTGTTAAAATGGTGGGTTGCCTTTTAAACTATGTCACTGTGAGCTTTGTAGGATCTGAAAATCCAAATAAATCTGAAGGTATGCAGAGAGTTTTTTCAGTGGAGCAGGTGAGTAAAGCGGCATGCTGTACGTCTTCTCATTTTAGTACTTGGTAGTACTGATGTGGATTTGCCCCATAATGACTGAGGGCAAAACAGGCTCTTTTCTAGGGCTTTGGGGATTATAGAGTAACATCTCATCTCTTCCTAACCAGCCCTAATCATTGCTGTCACCAACACCAATGACCATTGGTATGCAAGAGTGAAAAGGGGAGAACAGAACAGTGAGAGAGGGTGGTAAAGGGGGGGAACACCTTTGGGTAGACCAGGCAAAAGCAACAGTGATCTCTTTCTCTTGGCTTCCTG
>VYZV01023584.1:26649-65770 GCA_013401275.1 Pandion haliaetus | reverse complement strand
GAGATCCTACCCTCTCCACACATGCTTACGCTGTTTCATCCCTGGCTGCTTGTTCTTGTCCCTGTGTCACCCCTTCACTTGTGTTGACACAACTGTCAGGACTGTGCTAAAAACATATGTGAACTGGTTTGAATTAAAAACACTTCTCATCTGATTCTTCATCTGGCCTCATAAATAATTGGGTCTGTACAGCTGGGAGAGGAAGGGAGGCAGTGTAAGGAGGAATGGACAGCTGGGGAAGGATGAAGGGGACCTCCTGGAGCTGCTAGTGCTTCTGAGATGAAAGTATCAGATGCTGTGTTTGTCAGCTAGTGCTTCTGCCCATTCAGAGAGGCACAGACCTGCCTCAGCTCTCCCAAATCACTGATTTTAATGGCACTCTGTAGAGCAGGTCCATTACAGGACTTGTTCAGGAGCAAATTGTTCTGACTAATTTCAGTTCTTCGCTATTCTTCGTGTTCTGTGTTTGTTGTTTTCACTCCAGGATCAAATCAGGAAAATAGTTACCAACTGTATGTATTTTCAAATTAATACATAATTTCTGAGGAATTATAGGCAAATAAGATGTATGTTTGTTCTTCCTGGCTTTACCGTTTGATATTTAAACTACCTATACTACAGCCCTCTGAGGCAACTAATTAGTGCGAGACAAAAAAAATAGTCTGAACAGAAGCTCTCAAAGAGGTGAATATGCACATCCCAGGAAAACCATTAATCATGTGCGTGAAGCATTTCTGCTTCTGGTAAGTGCAGAAATTGTCCTTTTTGACTGGGTTATTTTTTCTCCACAGATGAGAGGAGCGTATTATAATACCAGGCACACGTTATCTGAAACTGGTATGTCACAAGTAGCTAAATATAATGTCAAGTGTATTGGTATGAACTAGTATGTAATCTCTGGATCGAATCCCAACTTTTCAAAAGGTCTCCTCACTTCCACTCTCCATTTTGGCAGAGAAATAAGAAGACGCTAATAGAAGTGCACAGACAGCCTGTTTTTAAATGGCAGGTTTATTAAAAATGTTCTCTATCACAAACATTGGAAACATACTCAGCAGATTTTATTGTAACTGAAAGATTCAGTAGACGTACTCAGCAGATTTTATTGTAACTGAAAGATTCAGCAGATAGTGTCAATGTAGATCAACCACTGAATTATGAGAAACAATGGGCCAGTTTCCACAGCAAGCTCCTCACAAAATCCCAATACTACACAGCATCACCAGGTTCCAATTTGTGTTCAGTCTGTCCTTAGGATGACGCATGTGGTTCATGAGCTTCAGCTTTGGATTTATACATATTTACAGTAGAACAGCCTACAGATTACAGGAGAGGACACATTAGCACCAATGCTTATGGATTAGGGCTCACATCACCTCTGCCACTGCATGTGCATGGTACTGATTCTACTGAAGAGTTAGGTTAAAAAAAGGTTAATAAATCTGGCACTTGGAAGGCAAACTGTGCTCTGCAGTGACCTAGGAATTCTTTGTGTTATGTATCACACTTGAATGCCTGTCTCTGAAGGCTGCCCATCAGAATTACCTTGATGTGCTTTCTTGCAAAAATGCATGCTTTGCTTCACCTCTGCTTGAAGTGTTATTTAGTAATATATGTAACCCCTTGAGATCAGGAAATCAGCGTGATTTTCTTACTGCTGTTCTAGAACTAAGCACAAACTCTATATTTAGTGAATATTAGACAAAATTAGTATCTTTAGCAGTTTTGGTGAAACAATTTCACATAGCAAAAAATCTACATAAATACAGTGTTCATAATTACTGAGATTCAGAAAAAAAAGGCTTTGGTTAGAAAATCAAAAAGGGTCAAATAAAAAAAACTTTAAAAAAAAGAAGCCAAAGGAGTGTCAAATACTATACTGGAGTCAAATGAGTGCAGAATAAAACAGTAGTCGTCCGTTGTTAGTTAATTTTTCCGTATTAAAATCTTCCACCTAAAGAAGCCCACGTCTCTTGCAAGCTGTGTGCCTTTCCTGATGTTCACAGCTGGTCTCCTACCTCCAGGACAAGCAGGGTGGCGATAATTCCACATTTTCCTGTTCAAGGCAAAGAGTCTCTCTTCCAGCTGTGAGGTAGAGATTGGGTATCAGGTCACTGGGGTATGACATACCACTGAGTGTAGCAGTTACACATTTGTTTCTAGTTCATTTATTTCAATAGTGCAGTGGTCTTTACTGTTGGATTTCTTAGTGTGATTCTCCACTGGACTTTCTTCTTGCTCCACTTGTACGGGTATGTGGTGCTGAAACCCTTTCACTTTTTCTGGTCCACGAGATTCATTCATGGTCTTCACACAGCCATTTCTCTGGTAAGCCACAATCTGATGGATGTTAATAGGCTTAGTTTCACAGATCAATGGCACCTATGTGAAAAGCATTAAGATCTGGAATACTGCCACTGTTTGCTGTATACAACAGTAAAGGTATTTTTACTTTGAAAGCCTGTGGTCTGCTTTACATTAACCAAAATTATCTAGGGCCTCCATAGACTTTCAGGACCTCTTTCTCATATACACTAAAGCATCTTTGCACCATCTGCATAAAGGGAAGGTGTCTCTATGTAAAAATGCAAATTTTGTCACAACTCTAATTTAACGTATACTCTCAGTAATAACTGCTTGCATCAGTAAAGCGATATAAGTAGGGTAAGTAAAGACTAGAATTTCAGGGCTAAGTTTGAAAGATACGGACTCTCAATGACCAGTATGCTCAGCTTAGAGCGTGCTTGCTCTTGAGTGCAATTACGTAGACCAGTAAGTCATTTATTGTTGCCTTCTGCCTTTCTTCTAACCCAATAAACTAACACCTGTCTTTTCAGTTTGCACTGTTTAAAAAGAAATAAAGAGGACTTTATTGACTGATTCATAAGTTAAATATTGAAGTGTTCTTTAAATCAAACCAGAAGTTCTGATGGGGAAAATAAGATGTAAATACTGGCAGAGAAAAGAGGTGGGCTTGCAGCTGAGAAAATTTGGCCTTTGGGTATACGTTACTAACTCCACAAATTATGCAGCCAAATTGTATGGCAGACTAATGGTATATTTTAATACAATTATAGAGCATGATGCAAAGAAAAATCTCATCACAGATGTCTAAATAATCCCTTAAGAGGGATTTCATATTCTTGAAACCTCTCTTCTTGAGTTCTGACTGAGTTCTAAATACAGCAGTGAAATGTCAGGAGGCCTGTGTTATGCAGGAACTCAGACTACACTTCTGGCTCTGTAATGGATGACATACCTTACCATTAGGTTGTGTGTTTAGTTTTTTGTAGCTAGCTATATGCGTAGCCCATATATTCAGGCCTAATCCTATCATCAGTAATTACTCAGAGGATAGGGCCTGTCTTACTACATAAAACTTGAAAGAGCAGGAATTTTAAATGCATGTTGCAGGAAGGCATGAGAATGGGATTTACCAGAAAGTCTGTAAAATGCAAGAAATAATAATAGAAATAAAGCTTTGCTATTAATACTGTTGTTCTTTGTAAAATACTACAAATGATGCACAGAAATGAAACACGCCTTGTGAAAATCAGTCCTGATGAAGCTTCTCTGCATAAACTATTCAGTCTTTGTGGAAGAAAGGTAATGAGAGTCTGCCATGAGCTGAAATGGTTGGAGATTAGCACCTCCAAGCATGATGGGCTCGTGGAATTAGGAATCTCCTTTGTCAAGGATTTGAATGAAGAGCATGAGAAGGAATTCCTGGTATAAGGAAAAACTGAATGATGCATGCCAGGGAGGAAGGAAAAAAAGTGTAGGAGTGGAGGGAGGCAGGGGCAGAATACAGAGGTATGTGCGGTGTATGGACTAAGATACAGAGAAGAAAAAACAAAGATGTAAGGAGGGACTTGTATTAAGTCTAGAATGGAGAAATGTGCTTGTGCTAGTCCAGAAAAGAAATTATTGCAATGGTGGCTTCAGATTATGCTAACACAGAGGCTTGAAACACCCAGAGTAGTTGCTTTTGTTGTGAGCTTATTGATTATGCATATACACTCTCATAGATACCTTTACCTCCCCCTACACACAAATACTCAAGGACATTTTTCACCCTGCTCTGTTGCTGGTCACATTTTTAGAAGGATGACTTACTGGCCAGTCAGGACTTGGGTACTGAGTGTGGGACTCACAGTTCCAGCATCTTGTATATTTGCAGGGCAATGCAGCTGCTACTCCTGCTCCCAGCCCCAGTGTGCCAGACACAGCTGGCTAGCAAGCTCTGAACTTGAGTGGCTTTTTGCATGACCTTTGCAAGGACCTCTCCACCCCATCTGGCTGAGCAACACATTACCCAATTCTGTCCTCTCTCTGAAACACCTTTTATAAACTAGATGAAACAAATGTGGGAGGCTGAGAGCTTGCAGGTTCTTTGCCATAATATGGCACACGCTGGCATGCTCTGGCTCATGGTGTTGTTACCTCGTCACCGTCCTTGATAAATTCCTTCCGGCAGATGTGGGCCATGATCCCAGCAGCTAGCGCGTCTCCCAGGACATTGATCATTGTTCTAAACCTGTCTCTGGAAAATGAAATAGTAATGGTAAGTTGTTGGCTCTTTGGGTACCTTCCTGTGCCTTCATCACTGCAGTAATTATAGCTGAAGGCCAGTTCAGCTGTTTTTATGAGCTAACAAGTTTAGAAATGGTAGTAAGGAGTTTGGCACAGGGCAGCCACATACTTTAAATTTGTAACTTGACAAAAACACTAGTTACCGACCTGCTCAGTTGGGTTTTCCAGCCTTTTCAGAGTTCGGTGCACTGTGCTGCCACATAGTTTAAATTTGTAACTGAGCTAACTAGAGCTGCTATGCCTCCCTATACATGCAAACGGATTCAGCACTAAAAAGGTTTAACGCAGCAGATCAAGACTGCATTTATGTCCAAGTTTTTATGTTAAGGTCCAGTATTATGGCCTGATTTGGAGGCTGGTGCTGCAAATGTCTTAATTCAGTAAAAGTAGAGGGCAGCCAGTACAACCAATACCTTATATTAATTATCAAGGCCCCAATCTCAGCAACCAAAGTGCTAGTTAAGAAGATTATTGTATTGGTAGAATGTGCAGAATACAATCAAAATTATTCAGAAGATTGCTAAATAACTACACTCACAAACTAAACACTGCCCATATTTAAATCATGCTCATTTCTGAAAAAGCTGTGGTTGCTATGGCTACCAGTGGCTCTTAAAGATTCTTCATTTTCAGTTACCATCTTTTCCAATTTAAATTTGTATGCTTGACAGTACTTTGTATATATACAGTTTCACTGTTTTTCATTTATTCGTTTATGGGATCACTTCTGCCCTGTTTATACCTTCTACCCACTGTCTAAAAAATAAATCTATTAAAATACAGACTGTAAATACACAAAAGTAAGTGGCTGTCATAGATAAGTGTTACACTTGAAACACCTTGGAATCTATTAGTTAAAATTGACAAGATTTCAAATAGACAGTATAGCTTTTAAGCCTGAAATATATCACATCTTTTCCAAGAAAAACATACACATCTGAAAACTGTGTCATATTAGTAATTTAATTTATAAATGTGGGTTATAAAATGGAGGTTCAGAAATCTCCAGATGTTTGGCTTATTAAAGACAGTGACAGTCCAGTATCAACACTGCCCAGATTTCTGATCCTGTATCTTAATATAGAAAAGAATTGAAATTGTGTGCTGATTTTTTTTTTCAGATATTTTAGGCATGTACTCTGTGCATGCAAATGTTTATGCAGTTACTTGCCTAATTAGCATGAAAGTTCCTGCATGAATGTTTATTTGCATGTGCAGTTACCCGCATTGTACATGCAATTGCAAGTAACTGCAGCAATAATATCCACAGCCTACACCTAGACGTGGTTGTTGACTCCAGGACTCAATCCTACACTTGTTTGCTGAATCCATTTTTCTAATTCCTGCTGTTCTGATTTGGGGTTTTGCCTTGAGGAAAATTCCCACAAGAATATGTTAAGCAGGGAAAAATACTGTTACAGCACATATTGACAGATGTTCCTGTTACACATAGGCTTTTTTTTCCTTGGTTGATCATCAAATTTTGATTCTTGGAAAGATATTCAGAGTTGTTAATTTTGGATTGTGCACAGAGTCAGCTGTGGTAGAGAAGAAGCTGTATGAGCATAGCTCAAGAGTTTACACCCCCTTTTGGGCTCTGATTAGCATCTCTTCTGAAGACAGGATTCTTCTGAGGAAACAGTGCACCACACTGAAACTCTTAAGAAAATGGATTGCCTGGCACGTTATTTGATCAGTTCTATTCCATGTTTCTGTGTGTATGGAGTAGTCTGCACTATGCATGAGTAGACCACATTGCACACCAGTGACATTTCTCTACTAAGAGGCCAGCCTGCTGCTAGTGGCATTTCTTTCAGTGCAAACATGCGACTCAGGTGTTGCAGTGGTATTTTAGCTTTAGATGATATTAAAGATCTAAAACTTTTACCTTGTGTTTAATAAATTAGCTGAGAAATGTTTTGATTTTCTTCTTTATGTCTCTAGGCACTAGCTAAAGGTACGAAGTTCACATACATGTTATGGCTACCTAAATTAGTTGTAATACCTGCAGTGCATTGTAATGGGTATTTCAGTCTCTTGAGATCATCTAACCAGCCTTCTTTAAGCATTCTTCATACTCCAGTACTTCCAAAACTAATATTGAAAATATTCACCATGTCAACCATATTGACACTTTGCATCTGCAGGCTCTTGAAACCACCAAGTGCCGAAATACAGAAATATACTTTTTGTATGAAAGGTCATCTGCAAAAGACAGAAAATTGGGTCTGTTCCTTGCTCACTTTTTAATACCATCTGGAACTATAGCCTGAAAAAGTTTTTTGTCTGTTGTTTTGAAAAGTTTTGTAAGACAAAAAGAAGCGTAATTCCCATATACGCTGGAAGACTTACTGGAAAAACAATGAAATGTTGATGTTGCAAGAGCTGGGTGAAAACTGAGCAATATAGAGGGAAAAGGCTTTTGTAATACAGCTTAAAATACTTTGATTTTGCTGTGCTTCATTAACTATTGAGCATCAGTGTCTACCATCAGAAAGGCTGCTTTATTAAAATCTGAACTGCCATTCCCAAGTTTAGATGCCCACAGCAGATATTATTTATCCTCCACAGAAGAATATTCCTTACGTTCCTAAAACAAAATATGTCTTAAAATATGCATGCAACACTCATGACTCCTATTAATAATTATAATATTCTATTACACTGAACAGGAAAGTAAACAATTTCTTCTCACAATTCTTTGTATAAAACATCAGTGGCTTAAAGTTGAATAAAATAGGATATATAACAGAATGGACTAGTAACACATTTTTACCCAGAAACTTGATGTGATGAAACTCCACTGTATTAATGGAGATATATTTTATATAGATTAAATAAAAAAATAGTTTGGACTGTTTCCTTGTGGATGCATACACTAGTTATGTAGTTAATTGAAATGCTAATGAGCTAGGGATGAGTATTTTACAATTAATCTTCCTAGACTATTCAAAATTGTTTAAATGATTTATGGACATTTACATAAAAGTTAAGAGTTCAAATAAATCAATCCTTATGAATTTTTAAAGTGGCTCTTCTCATGGGTGACATGAATCTCTTTTATTCTGAATGTGTTAAGTTTTAGCCTCTGCTGTTAAATCCTCAGTGATTAGGGATGAAGCAAAGTAACCTCTCTACAGAATGGCTGTGCTTGCAAAACATGGAGCCACTTCCATTGTCTGACTAACCTTCTAGAAAAAAAACATTCTTAAGTTTTCCCGTGATCTGACTTAAGGTAGTTACTTTGGTCTACTTCTTCATCCTCCCTCACTGTGTATGTGAAAAACAATTGATCACTGTCCTCTTCAGGACAATCTTATCTATATTAGAAACTGCTGTGGTGACCTCTTTCAGTCTGCTCTGGTTTTAGGCTAAATGAACTCCGCTTCTTCAGCCTTTCCATATAGGTCATATTGTCCAAGTCTCATCTAGACTCTCTCTCATTTGTCTTTTTTCAATATAATGCCCACTTTGGCAGAGTATTTAATCTGAGGCCACATTAGCACCATTTCAAGTGAAATAACTACTTCCCATGCCTTTTATGTATACCTGTATTACTATACCCCTGAAGATCATTTGCCTTTTTAGCAATATTGCCACACTGGAAACCTCAAAAGCTTAATGTTACTTACAGTGCCCAGTCAACAGCAATAATCAAGGTGATGTCGTCTGTTGGGAGCCCAACCGAGGTCAGAACAATGACCATTGTCACCAGGCCAGCTTGCGGGATACCTGCAGCACCTATGCTGGCAGCTGTTGCTGTGATACTTTAACAAAGAAAGAAGGGAATAAGCTTTACCAGTGATGGGTTGCTCTGCAAGAAACCACACCATGTTTCTACAGGAGCTTTCCTAAACAATAATCCTTCTTACACAAGCCACTGCATAGAAGTGCCAATGTTTTGTGGACAGAAGCCAGGTCAGAGAGCAAGAACAGGCCAAACTGTCTGCCCAGTGCTAAATTCTCACCCTCTACTTTTGCAGCCTTGGCAATGGTGGGGCAGTTCTGTTATCTCTTAATATCACAAGTGCAGAGAAAGGAGGGCAGCCAGGCTGTGGGCTTCTCTGCATTATGTCAGCTTCTTGCGTGTCATGGCACCACACAGCGCTGCGTGCCATGAATCTGCCAGCACTCCTCATCACTGCTTCACCCTTGGCAGCAGAGCTCCCAGCAGACATCTCTGACTCATCACCAGCAGTTCCTGTGCCAGGCAAATCCGCGGCTGGCTGCGGCTAGGGCCTTTAATGTCAATCCATCACAGACGCTAGGCCAAGGGTAAAGAGGCTGGGCCAAGGCTGAAGTCCTTGCACAGCACATGGCTTTGCATACTTGGATCTAAATATGAAGCAAGTGTGAATGTGACTGTACCTCTTCAGTTTCTGGAAAGTATTTTTTACTTGACCTTCAGACCATTTTTTCAGCCAGGCAAGCAGAAATGAATGGGAGACCAGGGCAAGAGTGGACCTGGCAGGCTTAACGTTTTTTTCATAATGCTATTTTTAGGGGAGGGATTTCATTCCTTTTTCCAGGAGCAAAAGTGACTGGATATATTCATTTCCGCCCATCTTGCCACTTCCAAGAGCTAGGCCATCCAGCAGAAAGACAAAAAACAAATGTTGACAATTGTAAAAGGATGACAAAAAGCATATACACTGATAATCCACTGCATTCATCAATCCAGATTTCAGAGCTTTTGGCAAGCAGTTAAGTCTCATCAACGTCCTATGATGGAAAATCAGGGTAACAGCATTCAGCAATATGGAAACTGAGACACAGGGACATCCGGTACCCTGCTCACAGCTGTACAGTGTACCAGTAGAGCAGCATCAGTATTTATAACTAGAGCCCTTTCCTGCAATAAGAAAATACATTTGCATGTGGGTGTGATGGGGAACGAGAAAGACTTAAAAACTACATTTTGAAAAGCTTGTATAGCATCCTAATAGCATTGTAAAAGGCAGTGTACAAATGGAAAGGAAGGGACAGAAGCTCAGTAGCTGAATAAGAGGTAACTACAATGAACATTAAAAGGTTCTCCAGTTAGTGCTATAAACTGGCTAGCTGATTAGGACTGCTTCTGCCTCCTAAGTCAGTTCAGGCCACAAAGTCTCATGACTTAATTGGGAGCAAAACCAGGAGTGTTTAATTAACATTGCACAGGCAAGATCATCTGCTATTCCATTCAATTTTGACCTTAATGTAGATGTTTCTTTCTATAATGTGCTCAATTGATGGGAATAGAATCTTTACTCTCTTTTTCTGCTACATCTAAGTTTGCATAATCACATTGATATAAACTGTCAACCTGGATTTTACAAACTATAAGCAAAGTAGACTGATTATTTTTCTAATATGTTTTTCCCCTCTGGCAAAAATATCCTGGCACTCAGGAATATTTGAATTTTAAATCTCCAAGTCCTAAAGTATCAAGATCTGGGGCAAGTTTGGCCCACAGAATACAGTTAGAATTTGGCTTCAGATATTCAAGGTCCTGAATCCACCATGATTTCCTATTTACCCACTTCTTTTGTAAGTGAGTCTTTCTTTTCTTTTCTTGGGTTTTTCCAATCTTCGTTTGTATTTTCCTTCTACTGTCTTTACTTCTGTCTGGTCCTTATGTACTAACACTTAATATAGGGAGTGAAAATAAAGAGATAAAATAGGGTTCTGCTAAGAGAAAGCTAGAACTTATCTTCTTTCTATTTATTATGACCCTCCTTCTTCATTTTTCAAATCACCGTTCTCTACTTCAAGGTGTATATAATGTCTGCCCATGCTCCAGGCCATATTTTGGGACCACATACTAAAAAATCTCCAAACTGAAAACCACCAGAGACTAAATTTTAGCACAGGTCATTCCAGTAATTTTCAGAGAGAGAAAGAGAGCCTGAAGCAAGAGCTCATATGGGCACAATTTATTTCTTCTGCTTCTAGCCTAACCAGGTCTTGGCAGAAGCCCATTAGCAAACCTCAGCTGTCATCTGGGGTTAGTTTCAGGACTCTCCTCTTCTTGTCATGAAGGTTTTCAAATCCAGCAGAAGATGGGCAAGGTCCAGCAGAAGATGGGCAAGGCCCAGCAGTGTAAACGGGGCAGTGATGAGGTCACTGGGTGGGTAGGTAAGCAGATCTCAAATATGTTGCACAAGGCTCTGACTATGAGGAATGTTTTTCTAATCATTTGTTCCCTGCTGGAAACTTGCAGGTTTCAGTCCCCAAGGCATTTTTTGGCAACCACTGGAGTTATTCTGGTGGCAATTGTTCAGCTGGATCTTCTAGTCTCTTGGATCCATTACAGACCTTTCAAGGACAGAGTATGCAGCTATAGCACTCTACCCACTGAAAGCATGGTTGTTTATGAAGTTTTCTGCTTTAACAAGCAGCAGAGAAGACATTTAAAACATATGAGTGATACGACATCTTCATGAAAACTTGCCCTAATATTAGCATCTGTCCTCCTTCCCTGTTCCCCTACTCTTCCAAGGCTTGTCAAAGAGCTTCCCAACACACACTATTCCCTATTATCTGATATAGGACTTCTAGTTTTGCATTTTTTTAACCTTTTCCTCTCATGTAAAGATGCAAACCAGGCTTAAAGTTGAAAACAATTCTGATGTTTAAAATAGTGTTTTAAACACCAATAATAGTAGTAAAGTGTTCCAATCCTAGTAAATGATCAATGGGTTGCCTAAAAGTAAACATTAGACAGTTATCCTCAAACATAAACATGTTTCCTGATGTTCACATGCTTCTGTTGAACAGTACCAGTACAATTTCTCTTTGTATGGTCCCTGATCTTTGCATTACTTAAAAATAACAATCCTATGAGGAATGCATCCTTTGATAATAGCAAAGATGTGTTTTGTTCTGAACATTGCTACATACAAGAACCATAAGAGTGTCAGGCTCAACAGGACAAGCAAATTGCAGCATGTGGAATTTGAGGTTTATACCTTATAGTAATAATCTGCCCAAAGTCCAGCTCATAGTTGTTTACTTGCGCAATGAAGATGGCAGCCACTGCCTCGTAGAGTGCTGTCCCATCCATGTTGATGGTGGCTCCCACAGGCAGCACAAACCTCGCAATCCTCCTGTCCACATGGTTATTCTCCAACAAGCACTTGAAAGTGATAGGCAGTGTGGCTGAGCTGCAAAACAGCAGAGAAGCACACATGGAATTTTTTTTATTTCTGGGGAACAGAACAAATTGTAGCAAACCTTCTCCAGGCAGGGTAAATTTTACACTAACCATCTGAGCACTGCTTCTCAATCCCTGGTCTGCACATGTACGCGCTTGCCGTGTACTCCTTTGCTTGAGGGAGGATAAAGACAGTTATATGTATAAATGCCAGAGTTAGTGCAAATTTTACTTCCCCGAAATTAAAAATGTTGTTCTCTCTTTCCCTCTTTCTGAAGAAAAGGGACAGAAATCCCACAGAGGCAGTATTGTACACTCAAATGCAAGACAGGGAAACACCCTGTGCAGCTTGTTAGAAAATCTCTGAAAACTGTTGTGCACTCATGGTTTCTAAAAGTTTCCTTCTAGGCCTTCTGAAATAGAAAGCCATTTTTAAACAGCAAGAGTAACCATAAACCAAGGAAAGGTATAAAGCAAGAAAGGCTCTTAACTCACTTAACTGCCCTTAGGGAGTGTTCCAGTTTTCACTGCATATTGACAGTAATTAGATGACCAGTTTAGGCAATGAATTACAATGGCACTGAGAGTTTAAAAGAGATTGGAATGCTGCTTGGGTTAAACTCTAAAACACCCCAGTGGGCAACAGCTCTGAGCAAGAAACTACTCCTTCTTTTACCACAGAATGCATTAATGCAGTAACATCCTACCTCATATGTAAGAAATTTCTCATTTCTGCAAGGGGTTAGGCAAAGATCTTATCAACAGCATGCCTGAAAATAAAAGCTACAGACCAAGCTCCTGTATTCAGGAATACACAATCCCATTTCCTCTCTGGGACAGATCTGCCCATGTCCCTTGTGTGATCATATAACAATCACATAATTGCAGGTCATATAATAAGGTGTACATATGAAAATTAGACATAAATATGTATGTGCGTGGAATAGTATGGAATAGAGTGGAATGGTATAAGACTGTTTGACAGGTATTAATTTTAAAATGAGCTTGACCCTTTCCAAACTTCAACCCTTGATTTCATACCCTCAAAAAAAATCTGATTTTTGTTTTCATTAACTGAGACAATTAATTAAATATTATCTGGTCATAAAATTCCTCATTTTCAATAAGATGCATGCATTTTTAAATAGTAACACACCTAAACATGTTTATATTTTTATCAGTCCTTTTGTAACATTCTGCATTTTACCATACAGTGTCACATTTACTAATATGTCACCAGTAATTAAACTGCATTCATGTCAGCAAGGGGGTATTTTTTATGGCACATCAGTTTGTACGGAAAATAAGTAATACCACTGAGGAAAATATACAAATGGCAAAATATTTTCCTTGTTATGATACTCATTTTGATATACTGCTCAGTAGCTGAGACTATTTAAATGATGTAAAATAGCAAACTCCTTCAAAATTATTCCAAATTTACCTCTCTAAAGACGTAAGTAGTTATAGGGGAAATATTGGTACCATGATACTAAGGTCTTTACTGTTCTGTTCTCTTGTGATCTACGTGTCCTGGGTCATGAAATAGAGACATCTTTCCACTAGTTTGGGCAGTTCAGATGGCTCAGTCCCTGTGTGTTGTGAGCCTCACATCAGCAATGTGACTCTGATATCTAAATCTTACAGTGACCATTATCTGTTCTTAATTGAAGATAACACATTTGAGCTACAAATTCTTTCTCAGTAGTTACAAATTACCTACAAAACCACAGAGAGATTGTGAAAACTCTGAAATCATAACCCCAAGTTTGCAGGAATGCATTAGCAAAATGTTTCCAGGAGTAGGAGTTGTAATTTTGTGTTTGTGCAAGCTGTTGTTTGAGGAAAGTAACAGTGTTTGGAAAGGAAAAGTAGTTTCCTGCAATAGAAACACAAAAGAAAAAAGACAAGTCTATGTTTACATTACGATATCTCTGTGTTCTATAACCTTTTAAAGTCTGACTGGTGAATGATTTACTACAGACTGGCAGTCACTGCCATGAAAATCTGGACAAAAGTAATTCTCTAAGTATGCAAATAAACTGAAAGGGCAAGGAAGCAATAGAAATCTGATTACCTCTGGTAACTGGGGTATATTAAACTTTTTCATTCTGGCAGTCCTAATATTTAATCAATATTTACTTTGAAAAACAAACACAGCCCAGCATAACCCCCCCAAACTACACATTAGATGTCATTTCTCTCTTGGGTATGCCTATCATTTCTCACACATTTGTGAATGACTGAAATTCTCTGTCTTGTTCACCATAAAATAAAAGGGTGAAGCTGGGGCTCACAGATAATGTAGCACTGAAATCCCTGGTGTAGCTGCAACTAGGAGCGGACTGCCACAGTAGCACTTCTAGATGTTCTTAACTTATAGGCATGGCTGGGAAGCAATTACTAAACTTATTATTCATTGTCTCCTTTCCCTGCAGCTACTTCAGTTGTGGAGGGTTACTTGTTTTTAAAGACAGCCTTTCCTCGGCCATTTGGCTTTTTGGTAACAAAACCCTGTCTAATTTCTTTGGGGGAAAAAGAGGAGAAAAATGTAATCTTACAAGTCCTTTCCACCTTGCCCACACTTTGACATACCAGAATTTTAAGCCTAAATGTCTTCCTGTTCTAAGGGCAGAGAGCTGAGCTGTGAAACATGCAAATGGCTGACATCTTCTGATTTGGTTGAGATGTGACAAAGATTGTGCAAAACAATGCCATAATACCAATGGCACAACCAGCAAAATCTGTATCTATTTCCACTGTTGTAAAGAGAATGTATTACACTATTTTTGCAAGAATTTAACTTTTAAACTTGTGCATTATCTCGCAGAGTCAAGTATTTCTTTCATTTTAATTTTGTGCTGTTAGAAGTAAAATTTCTAGGGCACATAACTAGACATTAGTTTTGTTGTTTATTAAATATTAAAATAAAAAAGAAAATGGGCAGAATGTAAGTGCAATGATAATGAAAAACATTGTGGAAGATATTGAAAGGAAGCAAATTTCCAGATCAGAGATTCTTGTACCTTCCTAGCACAGGCAACTACTACATACAGTCTCACTCAAATTTATGACACTGCATCTTAGAGCTAGTAGACTGTCTGTCCGAACTATTCCTATTGAAAGGCTTTCCAGCACTCACTGTTCAGATGAGAAATTCAATTTATGATCTAGATGTACTCTTTTCAATTTACACTAAATTTGGTTTTATGTGCTTTATGCATTTCTCCTTGCACATTTCTCCTTGCACTTGTTGTCCAGCTGTTACAACACATATTGTTAGAAATCAGTTTTGTCCCCTCTCAGCCTGGATTGACCCAATCAGGTTTATTGAAGTCTTCTCTTACAAGATGGCTGCTTAACATCCCATGTAAAGATTACCCTTTCAGCACTTGTTTCAATCTGAATGAACTTTTCCTGAATACAAATGACAAAAGTTATGTGGAGTATCCTAGGAGAGGTTGTCTTGTTTAATGATGGTTCACTTTTACTCATAATGTATCATCTGGCACATACCAGAAAATATGTGTCTTATTTGAGGGTTTGGCTGTTGGTGACTTACAGGTGGCAATGAAAAAAAAATGTTCCTCCTGTCATTTTTGAGTTATATTAATATATAATTTCAATGGCTGAAGAAATTACATTCTCAGATAAATACTTTGTCTTTCCAGTTAAATTAGGTGAAGTTTGTTTTCTTGAAAGCTGCTTTATCTAGTGTTAAACAGGGGAGTAGTAACATGAAAGCCTGACACGTAACATTTATTAGCAGGAAAAAATATTCTAAAGTACTGATCTAAATCTGTTACTTCTTTTAAAAACTGACCTAAAGCTTTCAGCTAAGAGGAGAGGTATCTTCTCCCAGCACTAACTCTAACAATTAAAAATACATTTTTAAAGTCTTACCTCAATTTTGGGATAAAAAGCTGCAGCTGCAGAGACTGAGCATAAGATAACTCTGGATCAGGCCAAGCTCTTACTAGTGCAAGCCACAAAGACAGCTAGTCACTGTGGAAGAACAGCTGTTCAGCCTGCTCTGTTTATCTTATCATTCAAATGCATTTTGATATTTGCTCCAAAAAATCAACAAACTGATCTCATCTCCCTTTTGCTAAATCTGACTTTAATTTACACTGTGCAATAGCCAAGATCTTAGTGTTTCATAAGCAGCAAAACCCTTGAAAAACTCATGTTTTATTGTTTGTCTTCAAAGATGAAAATTGCTTCTTTTGATGGGATGTACCACTGAGAAGCTGCTGCTTTAATTCATTAATGATATGGAAAGATGACCTAGAAAAATAAAATTCCCTCTTGCCATTGGAATGAGGAAAGCTAAAATCAAGAGGAATTTTGCCTGTAGGCCAAATACAGCTTTTTCAGTACGGTAAGAGGTGACAAGATCAGGGGTGGTGTGGGAAAGCAGCAAGTCAGAAATCCACAGCTACGCAGCCTGAACACCACAGAGCAGGGCAAGGTGGGCAATGACAACACGTGCTGTACAGACCTTACTGATTTTGTAAAGAGGAGCTGCGTACATCACTATGGATGCCTGTTGCCAAAGCCAGCCCGTAGTGTGGCCAAGGGTTTGGCTTCTGGGGCTGGCTGGCCAGGTAACTGTTGCAGGGACTTGGTGCTAGTTGCAGAGATCAAGTTCATTGTGTCCTAAATGATGCAGCAAAGGAATAAGAGATCTCCTTTTCCTCTGTCCCTGCCTCTCCAGTAATGTCTGGGCAAACCAAAATACTGCTGTGATTGGGATTTCTGGAGAAATATAAGGGGGCTGGGAATGGGGTGCAGAACCTTTGTCTAAAGGGAAATAGGTTGAAATAATGTTCAGATTCAATAAAATCATTGCCATGAGACAACTGTTTAGTGGCTTTCAGGTTCCCTTGTGTTACATTATTGGTTTTGTACATGGTATTGTTTTTGATTCCTGCAGTTTGACTTTTAGCTTGAAAAGAAATCTTTCCACAGGTGCAGACAAGGGGAATGAATATCAGGACACTGATCCGTGATTTTCTTTCTATCTTTAGATGTAGACATGAACTGACACAGAAACATCTCCAAGAAACACATCAGTACACTTAAAACCAACTCTTTGTTCTCCTCTAGGATGATCTGAAAATCCAATACCCACATTATGAGTGTTATATAATGCCCCTGTGGCAAGTATTATTTAACCAGATACAGATGTGTTGACTGTCAGGAGAAGCAGCTCTCCTGTCCAGCCCCAATTATTTGTGCATGTTCTTTTGGCAACAGCTCAGTTATGTGCAGTATCCGTTCCTTTCAGTGTAACAAAGGTGAAAAGTTCAGCTATCTCTAGACAAGGCACTGCTATTTGAGCAGAAAAACATTAAAAAACATGTTGTGCCTGTGTTGGATTTGCAAAATATACACACTGTTAAGAAGGAGCAAACAGAGCTAAATCTATCAAACATGTCCAAGCCCCAAATCTGTAAGTTCAGAGCTTTTCCTCAGGACTCACCTTAACTTTGGTGGTATATTAGCTTTTGCCAATAAAGATACTAAATCTGGTAGCAAGTCCTGCTGGTGATTCTTGACAGGTTGAGCTGCCAGCTGGTGCCAGGGCTCTGTTACCAAACTACACCCTCTCTGGGCCTACAAATATGTAATTACTCCTTGCACAGTGGAAAGGGAGACAGCGCTATCTCAAAGTCCTTGATATCTCCAGGAGAGGGGCTCTCTCCTGGGAGTCGGAGCCCAGGAGAGTCAAAGTCAGCACAGGTTTAAGGGAAGGCTGAATTCCCTGGGTATTCCCCACTGCCAGTGGGCACTCTCACATCAGCTTGGGGTATGGAAATGGGGCTGGAGGAAACCTCAAGTAAGGATTGGTTTACCTTGAAGAGACTCACCAGATAGAGACACCTCTCTCATCAGTTCTGTAGATTGAGATTTTTGCTTTACAGCTATGCCTGATGCCTGCCTAGCTCTCTTTACCATGCTGGCTTTTGGGGCTCTTTCGTAGAAGCCCAACCCTCCCAACGAGGAGCTGAGTTCCAAGATGAACCATAGGCATCCTACATGGTTGAAAGTTGCCTAAAAGTTAAGCTTTGCAATGATGATTACTGTGATATGCAGGTCTTTTTAAAAAGTTAGTTCACATTTCCCAGAGAGCGTGCGTGTTCTTTCCTTATGCTTCTACAAGTAATTGAGAGAAAAAAATAACTGATCTAAAAATTCTCAAACCAACCAATGTTAGACTTTCTCGAAGTAGTACTCTAACTTAGGCACTCATGTAGAACACGGAATGAAACCCCTGCATCCCTTTGTAGATCTGGTTGTGTATTTTGGTGACTACCTATCATGTCTGACTTCTTGTTTTATTACTATGATTGATGATACTGACATTGGAACATTTCTAACCTTGAAATATACCACAAGCAACCTGGACCTGAATATGTTATGAACTGCAAAGAGGGCACTTCATGATTGTAAAGTGGCTTGGTACTCTCAGAGGTAGAGACAGACTAAGGAGATGAGAACCAATGAAGAAACAATGAACTGCCTTGACAGCAATGGGAGATCACTATTTTAAAAAACACAAGCTCTGAAAGTTTCCAGACCAGTAAAGGACTAGTAAATTGGTTATAAAGTCAAAATGCAATGCTGATGCAAAATAAGGAAAATTAAGAAAAGTAATCTGTTTTTGAAAGTGGTGGAATATGTGCCGATCTTTTAAGTCTTGATTAAATCTCCCTTGATAAAGGGATCTATACTGGTTAAAAAGTTGATTATTTTTGTTGCTTATTAACAGAAAAGAAAAGAAAGGACAAATTCTTCTATAGATGCTAAAGGTGAAATAAGGAACAAAATGTCTTTTTTTTTTTTCCTAAAAAGAGAAAAAGTCAGATTAGATTTTAAAGAAAAATTCTCTTTTCTAGAAAAAGAGAGTGAATGGAATGGCACAAATTAAAAAAACTGAGTTGTCAGCAATAGAGTTCTTCAGAAACAGAATTCTTAGAGCAGCAGGGCAGATAGTCAAGTGTGTCAAATGTGAACCTGATGAGCCTTTTCCAACACTAACATCTTTGAGTGCAAAATTAACATCTTACTTGAATCTGGGGATGTGATGAACATCTCAAGCTAGAAACTTTTTATGTTCTAATAAAAAAGCCTGCCTTAATTATTTAAGCCTAATTAGGGTTTAAAACACCACCCAGCACATAATTTTTTATTAATTTTGTATTTCACAGTATGTTGCTCTTTATAGGTCATTTTGGAGCAAACTGTTATATATGAAAACACCTTGTAAAATGAAATAGAGTGGAAAGCCAGTACTTTCCAACTGTACTGAAATAATCGTTCCCGCCTCTCCTTTTTTTTAATTCCTATACATTCCTTCTGTTCTGCTTATTCCTGCCCTAGCCACTGTACATATATTCATGAGAGAAACAGCCATCTGCATTTGACATTCATGCCCAAAATTACCTTGTCAGACCTCGCTAGAACTATAATGAGCCTAATCAGGCCAATGGGCTGGGGATAAATTTTTAGGCTCTTTTCCCAGGTCTGGCACAGGTCTAGTACAACTTAAGTTTTCTCTTTTTCATTGTCCCTTTAGTAAAATAGAGATTATTTCTCTTTTAGCGTTGACAGTAATTACTGCATTGCAAAGTAATGTTTTGTAACAAAAATAAGTTTTGCAGAAGATTATTCATTATTCATTCAAAAATGAATGACATCAACTAATCTGGGTTCAGGGAAGTTACATTGTTACTTCTCCACATATTTATTTACTTCGATAATTCTCAGACGAGCTCCAGATTTCTGCAAAACTCACGTAATTATTTATCAGTGGTGATGCCCTATGCAAAGTCATATGTGCTGATTACATAATGGCCCTTATTACACTATTAAAAAGAAGTTATTTAAATCAATATTTGACTGCTTTCCCAGAGCTTTTTATCTGTATGTCACTCCTGCCTTTTCCTTCTGTAATCCCACCAATTACAAATGCACTTTATTTCTAAGTGGGTCACTCCATTTTAGAGGAGTTTACATGAATTACTCCTCAAGGAGTTTGGGAAGTTGTGGAGAAAAGTAAGATTAGCACAAGGGATAAGAAGCTGGTACAATGTTATTGCCTGAAAGGCTGTATTAGTCGCCAGAGCTCAATTTATTATATTAATTATTATAAGATGGAAGAAGGAATCAGTATTTGAATATAACTAGATGAAGTACTCCTGACTTATTATTGTTAATTAGAATAACTACTATGGGGTTTATAAAACCTTTTAATTTTTCATTACATTTCTTTATAAACAGATGTTCCCAATTTATCATTGATTTTGTACTAATTACTAATTTGAAGTCTAAATTAGGTAGATGAAATTAGGTGTTTGTCACTAGCTGTCATAATTTCAAAATCTGGATAAGAATTTAGTATTTTCCAGTCTCTTTGTAAAATAGCAATAATAACTTCAAAAATCCCAAAGCAAAAATTATATAAAAGAAAGGTATCTTTTCCTTTCTTTAGCCCTCTTCCTTTACAGGTGACAGTAGAAATAATAAATATGTAAGATGTGGTAAAGAGACCTATTTACCTGGCATTTTATGCTTGTACTGTGGCTTTTATTACTGCGTAAAAAGTGGTAGATATAGCTGCTCTTGTTACTTCAGAGTAACAAGCCTCCAGCCACAGATGCCATGAAACTGTGCTTTCGTGATATCAGCTGCACGAAAATGTTATTTTAGTTGTCGTTCTTGTCTCCACTCCGTGCAAGTCAATTCCAGCCCTTTCAAGCACTTCTCACGTACCAGTTTATCCATGTTGGGAGTAATTTTCATAACCAGTTCACTCTGTTTCCCATTTTCACTGTACCTTTGTTCAGCTACGGTTAAAACTCATTGTACATCCTCCCTAAAAAGGATGCAAAAAATATTATTCCTTGAGCAGAACAGCTAAATATTTTCCCAGTGCAGGACAATAGCTTGCAACCACAGTCTTTTCTCAATGTACCAAGAAACAAAGACTAAGATGAGTAGAAAGGGTAAAATGTTTCCATATGACTGAACTAGGAGGTTCTCCACTAATACCAAGAATGAAGTCTGGACAAACTGTGTCCCCCTTATATATATTAACTTTGTAGAAGCACGTTTGTTTTTATGGAAAAATACCCTTATTTCCTTTCTAGTCCTCTAAGAAAAAACATTTTTGTCCAATATTTTTTAAACTGAGGGAAAACAATGTAACGAACCCTATTGTCAAATGGCTCCCACACATAACTTCCAAATGTTGAGAGACACGTCTTTTACAAATATACCAGTGAATTTGACACAGGCCATTGTTCAGATATAAATATATCTGCTCAAGTACAGCTATAGTGCGCTGTTCCCCAGAGAAAGCTGGAGTAAGGATCTAGCAAGTATTTTGTTGCATCTGTCTAGAAAATGTGTAATACCTGGAAGATGTGGCCAGGGCAATGAGCAAGGCTTGAAGAATCCCTCTGATGAAGACAATGGGATTCTTCTTGGTGATAAAGAAGTACATCATTGGCAGAATAAACAGCCCGTGCACCACCAGGCCGCAAACCACCGTAATGGCGTAGAAACCCAGTTTCTTCCCAATAGCTGAAGGGTCATCCATTTCTAAGATTTTACCAGCAATTAGGAACACAATTCCAAATGGAAAATACCTGAGCAAAAAGAAAGACAGTCATTATTAGGAGATAGCTCACTTCTATCAAACAGTATAGGCTGGGAAATCCTTCCAGTACCAGCACAGTAACAGCAGCCTGTCTGGAAGCTGCACAGCTGGGTTCTGTTGTTTCATCAGACTAAGCCCCTCTCTCTCACACTTGAGTGTGCCCGAAGCACTGGGCTAAACAATCTTTTATGTAGGGTACTCCTCAGCACAGCTGAGGTTATGGTGCTGGTCAGGAATGACTTTTAAATGTTTTGGTTCAGAAGGCAGCTCTGACTTTTTAGCTTACGGCAGGTCATTTACTGGAGAGAGGTGGAATGCATCCTAAGCTCTGCTCGTGTGTTTGTGCTCGTGTAACTGTTCATGGATTTTAGTTGGAAGCTGTTAAGTAAATGTTTATGTTGCCTTTGGAAGACATAGGAGAAACACCAACATGCATTAGACATGCTCTTGGACTGCCTAGGAGTTTGATTTGGGGCAGATAAGATAGGCAGAAGAATAGTTAGTTTCTGAACCCCTTCAGGACTGGATGTGGGATAGGTGCTTTATCAAAACTGTCGTGCTTCTGTGCATGACTAGACACAAAGCCATGGGTGCCGAAAGAGCTTAAGGTTTAAAAAAAATTTAAAAATCTGGGTGCATCCAGCCATCTTCCACTTGCAGCTGTGCCACCTCCAGAGACTTGCCACTTCCCCCTCATCCTTCCAGAAATTACTACCCCCTTGGACCCATGTAACTAAGCGATCATTCCCTCACTCAGCTCAGTCAGACTGGACCAGGGAGCTGGAAACAAAGGCTGAGTGCTGGTAGTGGTATCCCCCCACATTGGGCTGAGCCACACTGGGGGACCTTCTGAAGGGTGGGGAAGATGCTAAGCTGATAGTTTTTGTTGTTGGCAGTCACCTACTGTTCCTCTGATCTTTGGGGCAGGTGGGTTGGCAGGTCTAGCTGGCTCTCAGTGTAATTTAGGATTGCTTTGAAGGCTTTTCCTAAGTTACATAGCCTAGGATGGTTCATTGAGGGCTATTCTGCTGACTGGAGACATCCCGAGTGCCAAGCACTCTGGGTATATCATCTCCACTGTGCTGTTCAGCGCAGCTAGCAGCAGCCACACTAATGACAGCACAGTCATGTCAGCAAAAGAGCCCAGCCTTCTCCTGAGCAAGCTGAAGCCACATTAGTATTTCTAGTGGAGCAGTGCTGTAAGGGGTGAGAGTACCAGACTGAGCATCCTGTCATGCTTTTCCCTTGTGTGGGCTGGATGTATTTAATACCTCTCGGCCTGCCCGAGGATTAGCAGTGCCCCTAGTGCATACAGCACACACCCACCCAGCTATACCATATTTCATTATTTGGGAGTAATACATAGAGTGCCTCTGTCAAAATGATGGTACAAGCCAGGGACAGGATGTGTGTGTGTATGTATCTTCCTCCAAATGCTGAGGCCCTGCAAAGCTAAGGACCATTCACCCTCATTTATTTCCCTGGAAATAAGTTCAGATTTCTGTGCATCCTCTTCTGTTGAAATTTTCTTACTCTTTTAAAAAAATATTGATTTTCTTACTAAAACAGTTACTTACCAAACAGCAACTGCCACGATCTTCATGACAGATTCATTTAAACACTGGCAAAAGCTGACCAAGGGAACACCACTGTTCCCCATTCTTCCCAACATTATACCTGCAAACAAAGGCATTCAGATTCAATTTCTCAGGTGCCTTCATGCAAAGCCCCAGTGCTTTTGCTCCCTGCTGTAATTCAAAGTGAACTAAGTGGGAGATGACTGGATGCATATAGATGTTTGTGCTGTATAAAGAGACATGGTATCTGAAAATCTCACCTTACACAAACAGGAGAGCGTGGGGGAGCCAGGCCACAGCCTTGTGCTTTGGCTCCATACAGGGTGCTCTCCCCTAGCGGGGTGTTTTTTCATATGCAGTTCCCTGAAAGTTTCCCTGTGGAGGTACTTTTGTGCTATAGATTTAGCCCCCCTGGTAGCAAGCCTGTTTCCTTAAGTGTGTTTCATAGAGCCCTGAGAAGGATTTACCTGCTCTGAGGGATCCATGGAAGACAAACTGAAAAACATTTTTCTAGCGAAAGAAACTGTCTCTGCCTGTGGTCTGCCTTACTGCGGTGCACTGCATACCACTGGGCAGCATCCATGAGACACTCCTGGGGCAAAGCCAGTATTTGAGGTTTGTTCTGGTAATGGAGAGTTAGTAAGGGGGTTTCCATCTTATTTTTAGTAGTTATCTGTCTACATAATAACAACCAATCTTCATGATCAGTCAGGCATTGCAAACTTGGAGGAGATAAAGAAATGCAAATTCATGTGAAAAAAAGCCAAATTAGTCTGTACAGACTAACCAGCAAAGAAGAAAGCAAAGAAAACCCATTTACGTGCATCCACCACTCAGAAAGGAAAAGAGTACAGCTCCGGGATGTGTCATCTAACCATATATTCTCCAGACAGTGTTAGTTTCCAATAATGCATATAAATAGACATAATTTTCCTATTATATTAATTTTCTGTCATCACTCCCTGAAAGAATTGTAAGTCATTGAGCTAATTACTCAAGGAAGCACTTCAAAAGCCAGCTACACCAAGTGAAAGTGCCTTTGAATGGAGTTTAATGAGGAAGCAGGGGGCTATGAGTGGGGTGTGTGCTGCCACTTGCTCTGGATATGCAGTGTCCTTGCTTTGAGCAGAAGCCCAGGCTCTGTCCCTCAGAGCCCACATCTGCGCTTGCGAGCCAGGTCTCAGGCAGCACCGCTTCCAGGGCAATCCCCTCCTGAGGCAGGGAGGGAAGCTCTCAGCTGTTTTATCCAGGGATTTCACAATAACAGTGCATTCAAGATGTGGGTTTGTCAAGATGTGGGTTTGTAAGCCTGTTAATATTCATCTAAGCTATAACTTTCAGGTCAGAAAACAACACTCTTTTAATAACCATGTTGCTCATCTTTGGTAATAGGACATTAAATATAGTTCAGCTCTTCTAGCCTGTCGGTGGCAGTTTTACCAAGAGTCTTGGCTTCTAATTCTGTATAATGCCAAAAAGAAGAAATGCCTTCTTTTTCATTTTACAGGAGTAACTGTAAGAGATGTAACAGGAGATTTGCTCTTTAAAACACTGTCCTACCTAAGCATGTGGCTATTGTTGGGGACAGCAGGGGAGTGGGCAGGACTGGCGCCTTCTGTCTGCAGCTCTGATGTACCAAGTTCCATTTCAGTGTAAACATTTTCCTTGTAATGAATAAATAATGTGTGCTCCTCCAAGAAAAAAGATCAGATGTCTCAATGCTTAGCTACTGTCATAATCTCGAACAGAAATTCCTGCATACTGTGTGAGAAGAGCTAGTATAGCTAGTCACAGCTGAGCCCAGCATCGATGTTTTTCATGTGTCTTGACCTCACACTCAGCCTGTCAAATGTTGTCCATTTTAATGCATGCCTGGCAGAGAAGTCCAGTCATTCACAAGATTTATTCCTGGAGTGAGATTACTAGGCAATTCACCTCCTGCTTCAGGAAAAGAGAGGTAGTTCAAGTCTAAATTCTTGTCCCTTTATGCTATTCTTATGCTGTTCAAGGACCTTAAAGAAGCTGTAATAAGAGCTCATACCCACCCTAATGCTGTTTTTCTATGCCAAAGTGGTGTAAAAAGATGCTTGTGCAAATAAGACTCAGCCAAAGTGAGCGAAACTGTTACAAAGCACCAAGGCCTGTATACATTTTTTTGCAACAAGTAAAAACTTTGGAAGGATGCTCTTCTTTTGTAGAGATTGAAGCCACATGTCTTCTGTTTCATTGCTTCCATTCTTGGGGGGTGTGTGCAGAAAGCTGAAGACAGTGATAAATGCTTGGCTGCATCTTTTGTTCAAAATGACAGTCTGAAATAGTCACTGGTAGATGATGCGTTTTTAGGGTTTACTGTCTCAGGTTTGTTCATGGCTGATACAGTTCACAGGTGACCCAGCAGCTGGGACTATGAAGTACGTGGCATATCAGCAGTATATTTTCTGTATGTCAGTCAGGAAGAAGCCAGCTCTCAGCTTCCACCTCTTGAGCTTCAGGCTAGCAAGAATTAGGGGCATGGTAAAAGTAATACATTCAGTTCTGGGAAGACAATGAATGATCCTCTGTGCTCAGAATTATAAAATTGCCCTTGATCCTAATAAGCACATGTAATTAATTAATTCATATCCAATACTTTTTGACTGGAATAGTGCTTGCTGTGCCATTGTACTTTGGGAATTGACTATAAAATACTACAAACTGTGGGACAGCCAGTTTCCAGCAGTGTTGCATATGGCATACCACCCACTGGAGAAACTAAAAATGAGAGACAAATCTGCTAATTCCAGGCTTGATTTTTGACCCCTTGTGCTGGTATGAACCATAATATAATAAATACAGTCAAAGATGTTTTGTGGAACTACCTCTGCTGACCAGATTAACTTCCAAGAATAAATTTAGATAAGGAAAATTTGATCAGCATTTTCTTGTAAAAATCATCATCACTTTATGATTAAATAGAGCATGTTTGTTTAAATTACCCCTTCCAAATCCACAAACATAACACACATAGCACCAATAAGTTCCTCCAGCAAGTTAAACTGGATAAATCAGCCAGACAGAAGCTCTTAAGAGTCCACTGTGATAAGCTACTAAGTGGTATATAACTATCAGCATTGCATGATGGCAAAAATAAAATCAAAACGTTCCAATGAAAGAGAAGATCCACAGATTTAAAACTGATAAAACGATACACCTTCGTAGCTCACTTATTCAAGGTTCCACTGAGGCTCATTATCTGAGTTGGGTTCTGACATAGATAAGTGACAGATATTCTACACTAATAATGTGGTAAAATGTGACTTAAGAATGGGTAAGAACAACAGACAGGGCAGGTTCCAGTGCTAAAGTAATTTTCTGCCTGGTAGGGGGAACTTTAGCCAAGGAGTTGGTCTGGGAGCAGGTTTTTCTTGGACTGCCAGCTGCAGTGAAACGTCCAGCCATGAGCGCAGGGGGTGTCTTAGCCTGAAGGTCTTTGTTGCTGTAATACAACACCTGGAGCTCTGGGCATTAGAAGTGTACTAACTTCTTGGGATTTCGAAAGAAAGTCTGCTACAGACTTGTTTATTTCAGAATTTCTTGAAACTTTCTCTGGGACTTGTGCTACTGGCCAGAGAGTGAAACAGAATATTGGCAGAGGGGCCATGGGTCTGACCTGGTATTTTAATTCCTACCTCCTCTGACCATACTGTATAGTGCTTCTTACAGTCAGGAAAAGATGGTTCATAAATAAAAGCTCAAAATAATCCAGAAAAAAATTAAAATAAAAAGAATGTAAGTATATGCACAGAAAACAGAACTGCATGGAGCAAAAGTCATCAAGGATTTTGAAGACTTATCTTTGAAAGGTTGGGAGAATAGTTCTGTAACAGTTTTGCCTTTTTCCCCACAAAGTTTAGATAGAAGCAGTTAAAAAAGGTGAATCAAGAAACCAAACAACCCAACCCCTATCTTTTTCTCTTAAATGGATACTTGGATTATTACAAAGCAAACATGTCTGAAACATACCCATTGTGGCAGAGAATATCACAATCCCTAGCACATTCATGCCATCACTAGTGCCTGGTTCTGATTTGTAAATCACTTCAGGGGGAGGAGTGATATCCAAGGCAAAATTCTGGACATTGGATCCATTCTCATCCTGGACTCCATATATTATAATGCGACGAGTGGTGCTTTCAGATGATGCTTTGTTAGATTTAATGATGGGTATACTCTTGGTGCGATACTGAAAGAAAACAAAACAGTTTCTATTAAAATATCCCAGCAGGAATTAATAGTTTAATGAGACCTCCTAAGTGCTTTGTTTCCACAAGGCTGCATGTTAACAGGACAAGCATGAAAAAAATGACAGCTCCTGTCCCTGTGCTGCTAAATCTGTAAAACCAGTTGTTTTTTTGGAAAAGCATAACAAAATCAGAGTTTCCTATAGAATCATAGAATAGTTTGGGTTGGAAGGGACCTTTAAAGGTCATCTAGTCCGACCCCCAAATATATATATATATAATCAGACCATTGTGCAGCAAACACACCATCTCCTGATAGAGCTGCTTTCCTGTAAGACATAATGGGGAATGACTCCCTAGAGGTTCCGAGTGCCCTTCTCTTTGCCTCACCAGAGGTAAGGTTCCCATGAAATATTCCCCCAGGTGAAATAAATATAACCATGCCTCTTGCTCACTCAGAACTCTTAGATAAGGTTTTCTGGCCAAATTCCAATCGGAGTAACTAGATACTTCCTAAATACATTATTTTGTTGCTTTAATTGGACATGGTATTCTGTTCATAGAATCATTTATGTTGGAAAAGACCTTTAAGATCATCACGTCCAACCACTAACCTAACACTGCCAAGTCCACCACTAACCCTTGCCCCTAAGCACCACATCTGCTCGTCTTTTAAATACCTCCAGGGATGGTGACTCAACCACTTCCCTGGGCAGCCTGTTCCAATGCTTGACAACCCTTTTGGTGAAGAAATTTTTCCTAACATCCAGTCTAAACCTCCCCTGGCGCAACTTGAGGCCGTTTCCTCTTGTTCTGTCACTTGTTGCCTGGGAGAAGAGACCAACACCCATCTCCCTACAACCTCCTTTCAGGTTGTTGTAGAGAGCGACAAGGTTTCCCCTGAGCCTCCTTTTTCCAGACTAAGCAACCCCAGTTCCCTCAGACACTCCTCATAAGACTTGTGCTCTAGACCCTCCACCAGCTTTGTTGCCCTTCTCTGGACACGCTCCAGCACCTCAATGTCTTTCTTGTCGCGAGAGGCCCAAAACTGAACACAGTATTTGAGATGCAGCCTCAGCAGTGCTGAGTACAGGGGAACAATCATTTCCCTAGTTCTGCTGGCCACACTATTTCTGACAGAAGCCAAGAAGCTACTGGCCTTCTTGGCCACCTGGGCACACTGCTGGCTCGTATTCAGCCGGCTGTCAACCAAAGAGAATCATAGAATCATTAGGTTGGAAAAGAGCTTTAAGATAACTGATCATCATTCTTCCTTTGCACAGTGTTACTGTGCAGTCTTAAAGAGATTCCAGCTACTCTGTGACTGCAGTCCCATGTTAAGACAAACCATGCTCTAGGCATACTGGCATAAATTGTTCTGCTTCCCCGTGGCACCTTTCTCAAGGTCCTCAAAGATTTGCCCTCAGGTGGAGGTGGAGCTGACATAGGTGTGCATGTCTATTCTCTAGTCACACTCTGCATTTTATGCTTGTTTGTTTTGCCTTCAGATACCAAGGCTGCTGAGGCTAATGGAAAGGGACTCATTAATTCCTAAATGCTGAAGGTACTAGCAGTATCTGAAGTAATATGCAATGTCTGTATCTGGATTCTGTTTTACGAATATATGTGTTTTATGTGATGCTGGCTCATCTCTCTCATCAGTGGTAAATAGCCACTTACCTGCTTGAACGTGGCCTCAACAAGATTGGCTGGAAACATGTTCCTAAAAATGAACAAATAAAAGAATAATTTCTACAGAGATGAAAACAACTTCTGTTTACTTTGTCTTGGATCTCCCATGATAAATCAGTTATTTACCCTCTTAGAGAGCAAGGGCTGGATGGGTGCGGAAGACTGCCACTCTCTCCCACTCATGCCAGACAGCTGTACCTGACTAAGCAAGGCTCAACAGAGAGACAGTTCCTCAGAATTAAAGTTTTGGGACTTGGTTCTAAATACCTGGAGTGAGACCCAGGAGCTCTAGTTTCAGTTACCGGCTCTGCCAAAGTCTCCATGTTGTAACTGGGGCAACATAATTGCTATCATTCCCTTCCCCATCTGTTAACTGGGGCGAATAATATTCTTTTATTCCATATTTTCTCTTCCCTACTTAGACAATGAGCTGTTCAAGACAGAGTCAGTGTTCAGGGATGTATTCCTGAGACCCCTGGGTCCTCTAATCTACTTTGGGATGTCTAAGTACTCCTGTGAGATGACTCAAACTGTAGTACCTCCTGATACATTTTCATCACTAAAATTACAAATTATGTAGACTTTACAGTGGTTTGGTCAAGAACAGTCTGCTTTTCAAAAAGAGGAACTTATTCCTGATTAAAAGAATTGAAATTAGAGCTGCACAGTCTGTGCTAAATTTTATTTTAATATATTTCTGAGGCTTCAGAACGAAGAGACTGAAGTGAGGCCAACAGCTTACTCTTTGCTCATGGCTGAGCTATGGAGGAAGACAATGACCATACGCTGTGAAATTTGCAGCAAGACCAACAGATTTTTAATTCCAAAAGTGACTTTTGTTGCCATCTTTTCTGACTTTCTGTGTACCTCAGTCCATAACATTTCACCCAATAATATCTGGAGCTAATTTATAACTTCTGTTTGAGCTAGATTACTACTTTGCAGAAAGACATTCAATCCTAATTTGAAATGGACAGCACACCCTCTACAGGCTTCAAAGAGGAATCATAGCACAGTTAGGCAAGAAAGCTACAAGCTCATATATTTCTGTGCAGCATTTGGGAATCAAGATTTGTGTGATGATTCTAATGGGATCTTTTTCAGAACTGGTTTATTTTGAGCCCAAAGCTTCTGAACCTAGAGGCAGAAGACAGTGACAGCCTATGACCCAATTATATGCTTTCATATACATAAATTTATGCAAGGAGAAACTCCTGAATTCTCTAACCAAAAGACTTCATTCAAAGTCCAGCTCAAGCTCCAAGACAGGACAACACCTAAGCATATGTGAAAAGCCCATTCTCATTCCAAAGAGAATTGCTATATATATGAACAGTTAAATGCATACTGAACTGAGACATTTTCCAGACCTGCTTCCTTCTTTGCAGCAGCAGCATATGCTTGCTGCTAATGGAGTCGCAGCAAGAGTATGCTGTACAGCACTGGCTCAGAAAAAACAATTTTATTGCTATTTTAAGTGGTTATAATGTGACATTATGGTGGCACTTAAAATTATGAGATAGGATCTGTTTCAGTAGCATCAGGCACTGAGAGCAATTGCTACAAAGAGATAATTAATTATCCTTTTCAGGGTAAAGCAGAGGGAGAAGAATTTTAATTAAAGGGTAGTAGTACAGTCTAATGATTGAAACAGAAGATTGAAAATGAGGGGTTTGTTGGCCTGCTGTGTGAGAACAGACAAGCCACATAAAGGCATCATTGGTCATTTCGGTAAAGCTGTTGCTTTTAAGGCAAACTAGTGTTACACAGACAAGTTACTACCAGGCAAGATATGAGGTTGATACGCAGCATTTTAGTTACTCTTCTTTAACTGTTCTGGCCTTTCCTCACCGCAGTGCAGGCAAGACAGTTCAGTTTACCTACCCCTTGCAGCCTGATCTGCTACCTGGCATTCCTGTGGGATAACAGCATACACTAGCTGTGCTGTACACTGCAACATCTCCTTCCATTTCACCAGTGCTGCTTAAGAGCCCCAGGTATGATGATGGCTGTGCGCTATGGGGACATGATAGCAGAGGACAGTAGTTTTGACCATACAGAATCATAGAATGGTTTGGGTTGGAAGGGACTTTTAAGGGTCATCTAGTCCATCTTCCCTTATAAGGAAATTATCATAAGTTAGCAAGGTTTAGTTAAATTAATGCAGTCCCTTTTTACACACTTTCATTTAACTGGAATGGAAATTATTTAGCTTAAGACACTTAAGACACTGTGTAGTGATGTGGTTAGCGATGAACACTCACTACACCGTAGTAAGCAGTGCTGTACGTCCTGGTGCTGTGCTGCCATCAACAGAGCTTTCACCCTGGTAATGACAGTGCAAAGCAACGGGTTATCTCCGCAAATTGTCCATAAAGCTGGTGATTCTCTGGTTCAAATGTTGAATCTGTAGCCAAAGCACGACATAGACAACAGCCAGTTGTGCATGGCTTTCCTATCAGATGCAGACACAACCTTCTGTCTGAGCCCCAGGGGCTTGGCTGACACAGGGGACTAACTGAAGAACAGCTGGATGGAGCTGGACCTGGGAAGATGGAGAGGATGTTTATAGGAGGGGGAAGCACTGGAGAGAAAAGATGGTTACTGCCTTACGCCTCATAAGGGAATTCTGCTTCCAGATTGTTAAAGGCTTCATTAATGTTAAATTGTCTTTGTTCTGTGATTTGAGATGACCAGATGAAAGGTGCTACAGGAGTGCACAGTGTTATCATGATGATTGTGCTCTGACCTGCTGTGTGAATGTGAAATGTTCTGAAAACATAGATCCACACTGAGGATTCCTGTGCAACTCTGAATATGAATGTCACATATAAGCTGTAGCTTTACAAAGAAATATGAATTTAATTGCTGATTATTTCAATTTTCTCTCTTAGTCTTATAGCCCTAATTAGTAGAATTAAGAACAAATTAAGACTGCTCGAGAAAGGAAATATCATATGGTTAGTAGCTAGATTAAATGTTAGACAAATTTGTGGAGGATTAAAGTATTTTGTTTCTTTATCATTCTTTATCCTGCAGGAATTACAACTACCCACTTAATACTGGATGCTGGAATTCTCCCAAAATTTTTTAATATATTATGCACTGTGATCCAGTCTTTGAGGCTAGCCTTACCAAAGTTACACAATTTATCTAGTGAAGGGCTGACCTGAATGTGTTTGCCAGAGTCTCGGCTTATTTTTTTATTTTAAGCTGGTTTACTTGGATTGAAAAAATCCAGTATTAGCCAAAATTTAGTTTTGTTAATTAAAAACATTCAAGAGAGTAATTGGTGGATGAGAACTCTAATGGACTAAAAAAAAAGAATGAGAAGAAAGTATCAGACTGTCACCTAGAGCTCAGAGATGACTGGGAGTGCTTGTTGGTTCGTTCAGTCAGGCCTCTTCAGAAACACTTGAGAAATTCTTGCTTTAGGGATATGTTTTGCTGCACGTTGGTATTTCCAGCCATGAGCTGGATGTTTGGCAGGGATCTCCTGGGAATGTTTCAGAACAAGAGACTGAAGTGAGACTGGTAGTGGAGGATTTGACTTTTTACCATGGAGCTGGGATGAGGAGGGCTGGCAGGGTCCTCACAACTGCCAGCCTGGCTGCCTTGGGGCAGCCCTCCTGTGGGTCTCTGGCCCACCAAACCTGAGCACTGGGGAATGCTAGCTGGGATGGGAGCTTCAGACTAGCACAAAATCCAGACACTTGCATTTGCTCAAACATATTACAAAATTAATGGCAGGGTGTTGCAGCCTGTCAGTCTCTGCCCACCTATCTTCCAGGCATCCAGACTGCAATCCGATTGGCCCCTGAAGGTCTCTACTAGCTTTACTGCAATTCTGGACAAGTTAAAGATCTACCCACATGGATCTGGTATCAGGATCATAAAGTGAGGCTGTCTCTCTCCTCAGAACAGGCACTGTTTATCACTAACATATATTGAATTAAAGATACTGTCAGTGCTTACGAAATAGTAATTCAAGCTGAGCTACTCATTGCTGTCACCACCTACAACTGCTGTTGTGTTTATTCAATTAAGAAAGCTAAACAGATAAAATACTTCTAAATTTCCAGCATTACTTTCAAATTGCTTACAAGATACAGGACACAAAATAATAGTGCAGGAAACTTAAAGCGATCTGGGATTCATTTCTCTAGTACAAGCAACATTGTCTCTAACCTCAGTGGCACAATTCAGCTTTTCTAGCAGAAATAATTTCACATAATAATAGGGAATTAGGTATAGTGAGTAACAGTGAGTGAGGCTGGTGTGGAACATAGATAAATTTAGGTCTAAGACAAGGATATGATTGTAAAACAGAAACTGAGACATATGGTTTCTGGTTACATAAAAAATTAAGAGCTAAATACTGTCTGCCCTGAGGAATAACATTTCCCAGAGCATCTTCTGCTTCAGGAATTCTGCCAGACAGAGCAGGAGCGTTCAACACAGGCTAAAAGAGTGAATGTGCATGAAAGTTCAATATCAGCTCAGTGAACCTTCTACAGACTATGAGCTATTAAGCCACAGCTGGCACAGCGTGCCTGGCCTGCATTTGCTGTGATAGCAGCATATACACACAAGTGACCTACTAAACACCTTCTTTGACTACATCCTGCTGTGATGCACAGGCTGGTTCATTCTACTAGCAAATTTTGGAGTCCTTCCCTAATTCTGTATGGGATAAGAGGATTCAGATGTAAGGATGTATCGAGTTAGAAATGTGTATGTATGACTAAGGCAACATGTGTTCTGCAATTTGTTAGCCATGGAATTTGAAGAAAATCCTGAAGACTTGTATCAAGTATAGACAGCACCTGATCTAAGGAGCAGCTTTGAGGGTGCAGCTTCCCTTTACATGTAGGACTGCTTAGCACCTTACCACTGCCAAAAGTGGGAGGCCCTGTTTCCTTCTCTATTGCCTCCCAGCAATTAACCTACCAATTAACACTGTTATCTAATTTTTTGCTCCCCTAGATTTCCTCTGCTTTAGGAAGCTGAACTGTGTTAGGAAGCCATTTTTCAGCTCAGGCTGTGCCTTGGCACTGCCCTCAGGATGTGGGAGCCCTCTTGCTCTCTTCAGAAGGTTGCTGACTGAGAACTACAGATATCAGATATCAGCACTGTTAAACTGTTTTACTGCTCATGCTGTTAGCTGAATTGTCCACAGAACATTAGCCTACAGCTACTGGGATAGCCAGTTTGGTGGCTCCTGGATAACTTCTGTTAGAAATAAGAGGCCAAATTCTGGCTGCAGTTATACTACTGAATATCTGAAATACTCATTCTGAGTCCTGACTACAACATCTGTTATCTCAAAGCGTTCAGCTTTTGCAGATCTTTTTTAATAAGAAATTAGGCCAGCTGCTCTAGCATAAGAGCAGCCACAGGTATGGCAGATGTTGTTTCCTTGACTCAGAACATCCATTCCCTCTGGGGCACTCCGTGCTCTGCAGCAGCGATCTTGTTTTGCTCTCAGATTTTGATGTTATCAGGACCTAATCCCTGCCGCACCAGACAGTCTTTGGCTGCAGTCTCCCACGCTGTGGAATTAAAACCACCAGGCTGGGGTTTTGCTACATATGCGTCCATATTTTATTGGCCTATATCTGCACTGGGCATAAAACAGCTGTGGACACGCTGCTCTTAAATTTGAACTAGCATAGCTGAGCTTGCAAGAACATTGTTTTAAGACTGGGTATTTGATAGTATTCTAATACTTCAGTGTTTGAGATCTTACCCTGTCACTCTATACAGCAAGGGTACAGAGAGAGTAAAAATGGAGTCTAAGTAGCTTCACATGACAACTGTAAAGTTTCTAGGTTTTACAGCTATGCACAAGAATGAACAGCACTGTGGTTCCTATTTACTATAGGCTGAGGTCCTTCTCAGTGACATTATCTTAATCTCAAAAATGTGTTTGCTTTTGCTGTCCTCTTCATGATTTCATCTTCAGCTGTGTAGACTCCTGACTACTGTTACTGTACCACATGAGCCGCAAATCCTGTCCTTAAGTCATATGGATATACATCTGAAGTATCTTCCTGCTGGTGTCAGTGGGCTCCATCAGGGTTTGCACTCCTGAAATCAAGGGCAAAATTTAATTCAGCAAGACTGAACAAATGACCTATCTCAGGGCCCACAGGAGGATGCGTCTTGCACATCAGCAGTCACCTCCAGTGCCTCATCTCAGTTCTCAGTATCAATCTTTCTACCTCCTGCTAAAAGGACCAAAGAAGGCTTCTGCAGAATTAATGAGGCATTTAAATCCTCATTATTGTGATAAAAGATACTAATAGAATGCAAAAATCACTAATCAGGTCTAAGCCATTTTGTCTTGCTTGTCTTTTTTGCAGATCAGAGCAGATCTCACATTGTAGAATCCTTTTGCCAAACACAGGGACTTTTTATCTGTCTTGAGGGTGACACTGTTGCATGGCCTTTCAGTTCCAGTAAGGGATCTGGAAGGTGAACCTCCTTACCCTGCTTCTTCTGAAAGAAAAGGTCCTGACACAGCCCCAACAGGGCTATGGCTTTCCGAGAAAATCATTCTTTGCAGTGGAAGCAGAAGTACATCGCATCTTTAGGAAGCTTGGAAAGGCTGAATCATATCAAGGGTAACATGACAGGCCCAATGCATTTCCAGTATGGTTCCAGCAAGGCAATGTTATTTAACAAAAAGTGTATGTTTACACTGGAAGATGTCCAGACCAATTGTCAGGAGGATGAACGATTTGTTCCCCTTTAGGGTTGAAGCTTTCCTAATGCAGTTTTAACTCCTGGCCCCCATGTACGTCTCCCTCTGTGACTAAGGCCTCCTGACCAGACAGCAGAAATTGCTTCATAGTCCCCCTCCCCAGCATCGTTTTCATCATGAAATTATCTTTTTTCCATGTCGGTTTCCTTTTGTGCCAAAGAGGAACTACACATTTAGGGGCTTCAGAATCCTTTGTAAATACCTGTGATTCAGGCTTCTGCGCAACTTGACCTTCTTAAAAATTAACCAGAAGCAAACATCTGGTCACATACAGTGCAGAACAGCACTGGCACCAGGCTGTTTTTGTGAGATCAAAGAAAACTGGCAATCTGAAATAAGTAAAAAATGGTAGTTTGCCATAGGAGACAGATAAATATTTCTATCATAGTACATTTCTATCATAGTACACAGTGGCTTTTGGCAAAAGATACATGAATGGAGGGCAAAGTTATTAAAAAAAGTTCTTTCATAGTTTAAACCCTGGATCATTTAATGCACTCTTAAATATCTTATTGCGCGTATATACAAATCAGTCTTCAGCTATAAACTTTTTAAAGTGTGATTTCTGGTTCTGCACAGCCTGGACTTTTTCCAAACTACAGCAGATACTGGGTTTCTCCTGCCCTATTTTCAAGAAACGCAATTTCAATAAAACAGAATATAGCCCTTAGCTTGAAAAGACGGAAAGGAAATTATTTTAGAGTGCTCAGGATTCCCATGAAAACATAAATCCTCTACAGTGTTTATATCCTCTTCTATCTATTAATGGTACAACACCCCCACCCCCCCACCCCCCCTTGGTTAAGCCAGATTGAGTTTCCTGGTACCTGCTATTAAATTTGATGCAATCCTGAATATTCAGCGGTAAAATGCTCTGACTTATCCTTCAGGTAAACTTCAGAAATATACAAATTTGTATGTCATGGGTTAAGGCATGACTTAATCCTGAGTGTATTCACTGAATTGCTTTATTTGGAGCTTTTGAACTGAATAAGCTTGGAATGTCATGCTGTCTGGTTAGACTTGAGAGAAACTAAAAAAGTATGTGAACCCTGCACTTGCTGGTGTCCAGATTTGCACACGCAGTCAGCTTTATATAAAACAGGAGGATGAACCCCCAGTTTTGCTGGGATTTGTTTCCTCATGTGAATGCTTATGGTGTTTGCTTGTTTGTTTTTATCATCAGCCAAATTTTGTTTCCCTTGGTGACAAACGCAAGTAATATGATTTAAGTTGCAGCAGGATTTACCCTTCTAAATCAAAGGTATTTTGATAATAGCAACAGAATGTGGTAGAAATATTAACTGCTAATGTAAACAGTGTGGTCCTGAGTCACATATCTTGTTTTACAAATGTTCATCCCCAAATTATTGGCATTTTCTATTCTGCTTCTAAGGTGAATATATGTTGCAGAATTAAACAAATCCAATATTTTAAATTGAATGCTATTCCTGCAAGTATGTCCCTTTTGGCCTTTTCAATAAAACACTCAAAGTTGAACTATTTTTAAAAATTGGTATCTTGATTTTCTTCATTTCTTAACTCACAAAAGACTACTAAAAATTCACTCTTTTATTTTTGGGGACATAGTACAGAGTTAATTTTGATAATTCACACAGGAAAAAGAAGGTAGAGATGTGTGTTGATTCATTGCTATTACTTCAATTGAGGTGCCTTGAAAGCCATATTCCTAGAACAAGACCTCTACTGGGTCTCACATGAGCTGGGAATATTTCCTCTGGCACCACACATTTTTCTGAACAATCGTCAGTGAGATAATTTCTTTTCCATATGTCTTGGTTCTCTAGCTATAAGAAAGGAAAATGATCCTTGCCTACCTCACAGAAGTATTGCACATCATGAGAATAAATCCATTAAAATTCATAAAGCACCAGGTGCCTTAAAGAGAACAAGCTGATCTTTAGCCTGAGGATTTATAGTTTTAAATATGGAAGAAAACACACTTTCATGAGCCTTGCAGTGCTTGCACCAGAAACCTTGAATATAATTAAGGCAGATTTGTACATCTGTCTCAATGTAGTAATAAAGTGGCAGCTGAAGAGAGAAGCATCATCAGAACAACACCTCCTGCACAGCTTCAGACTCACAGCTGCCTTCTGTATTACTTGTCCTTAGTCTGGATGCCGTCACTCTGCCGATAGAGAGGGGCAAGTTATGCAAGGGGAGATTCCTGTACAGATACAAAGGTGAACTACCTAGTTAAATGGGTATCTTCCACAGACAGCAGAGGATATATTTGATTTAAAGCTGGATCAGATTAAAGCGAAAATTCAGACATTTAAGGCAAAAGCAGCACTAAAGATTTTAGGTATAAAGACTAATGAATGTTGAAAACACTTCTATTATGCTGCATTCAGTGGCCCCTCTGTCCAGATTGAATCTAGGAGGAAATTAGTAGGGGCAGATTCACATCCACAGACCTCATCCCCAATCTCTTGGGGTTCCCTTTAGAAAGGAAGTCTTTCAAGTACGGCTGTTTAGCAGGGCAGAAAGTGGTTGACTTGTGGATACAATTTTTGAGACATGAAATTCAGCAAATTGATGAGATTACATATTTCCTGGTTGATGTGAAGTTTAGAGCCATTTCAGAATTATGCAGTATAGTGTCACTGTTATGTCCTAATCAAGTCATATACACTGGAGGTTTTATTGCTGGTTTCTTTACATAAGACAAATATACAGGGGAAGCACCATGTGCAAAATAATGCAGAATAGTAAGGTGATTACTGATTAATGTTGCAGGTGTTTAGGATGACCATGAGGCTCTGCAGGAGTTCTTGGTTTCATGCACTGCTAAGTCAGTACATTCTTTAATTTCTGATTAAAACCACTTCTAAAAGCAAAATCCTCACCCAAAAAATTCAAGAAATTCAATTTCCACCAACATCCTCCCTGCCAAAAATTCCAGACCTGACAATGTCATATATAACATCAAAAGAAATAATAATGTATTTCATCATTTCAAAATGGCTTCAAATCTGAAATCAGTGGGGGTGAATATGTGTATCACCATGCCAAGATTCATGCTTTTAAAATAAACCCCACAATTATGTCACATATCTCATCTCTCCACTTGTACACTTAGCATTCTTCATTTGCAGAATACCAGATGTTTCCTGTGTAAACTTCTGTGCACACATGCAATTGATAAATTGAGAGGAAATTAATGAATTGAGAAGATAAGCCAATCTGGGCTGAAAAAGATGGTCTCCAGCTGTGAATGGAAGTGATTTATCATTGAGCTAAAGGATCAGCTTTTCTAGCTCAAACCAGCAGATACATCATTACATTTAATCCAGACTTCCACATAGATATTTAGGAGTTTTGCGACTGACTTCAGCAGAGCCAGGATTTCACCCATGGTGTTTGCCTAGGCTGAAAGCCCATTCCCCACAGTTGTGTTATTTATTTATTTATTAAATGTGGGTATTTCTGTAGTGGAGGAATAAA
>VYZV01023584.1:5328-21325 GCA_013401275.1 Pandion haliaetus | reverse complement strand
TGATTGGGTTGGCCTGGGCCAGAGGCGGGAGCCGGGGCAGCTTCTAGCAGCTTCTTACAGGAGCCACCTCTGCAGCCCCCTCCCCCACTACCAAAGAAAACCATGCCACACAAACCCATAACAACTGTCTTGATTGTTCACCCAAGAAGTGTGTCCAGAAGTACTTTGGGACCAAAATCCTAATTAAATATGTCCAATGGTTCATGCGTGCGTTTGGGGGTGCTACCTCAGGCTCAAGATGTTGGGCTGTTAGGACCTGGGAGGATGTTGTGCAGCTAGAATCGAATCATACATTGGCTCTTAGGTGACAAATCCTGAGGGGGCTAATAATGAGATTGCTCTGTCTTGGGGATATTCATTAACAAGATCATCATCTGTAATGAGATTATCCTGTCACCAGATAAAGTCATGCCCAGTTCATGCTGTGATGAGAAAGTCCTCAAAAGTAATTAACTATGGAGGTGCAACAGGGGTAACTATGGTGTGACAGAAGCCTGAACAAAGGTCTGTGTTCAGACAAAGCCCTGTGTTTTTCATGGCATGCAATGCTCAGTTTTAAGAAGGGACCAGTGGAAGCAATTCTCCAAAGGCTGTGGAGTAACACTGGTCATGTCATTTTAAGCAATTGCTCAGAATCATTTTCAGAAAGAAATGCCTGTAACTAGTATGAGACAGTAATCACTCATTAACTATTTTTCATTTGACTTCATATGTTTGATGTCAGAGAGAACAGGACAGAAGACATAAAGTTTAAGAGGCGTATTGATTATCACAGTTATTGTATGAAGTAAGTAATACACAGTTATATCACAGGAGTTCCTCACTGATCTCTAGAGCTCTAACATCCACATAATGTAGCCAAAGAATGACAAGAAAAAGTACTTTCCTTATTTCCTAGGGAATAGGGAAGTCAGGAGGAATAAGCTTCCAGACGGTTTAACTTAAGATCACTGTACCATGTTCAGGTTTTCCCTTTAAATCTAATTTTCATCAGACACTCTTGGCTACACAAAAACTTCCCCAACAGTTTCCCAAGCTTCTTCTAAGACTGAAAAAAGATGTTCCCATGCCATCCACTACAAGACTCTCATGAAACACAATGAAGTGAAAAACAGTGTACCTTTAATTCTTGTCAAGCCTCAGAATCTGGTTAGGCTTAAAATAAGAGGACAGATATTTGATTCATAGATTAAATTCATTTGACTAAGCTAAGTAGCTTCCACACACTGTTTCATGCGTAGCTTCCATTACATGTTTTAATGATTGTCAAATGGACAAAACAGGATTAAGACAATGAAAAACAATCTGCAGCTTTTCTGAATAATTACAGTACATCTCACTCATTTAATCAGTCTGGCAAAAAAAAATTCCACAAAAGTGTAATTTCCTGTTTAGGGACCATTTCTTAGTTTTTATAAAAAAAAAATTATGTCAAGCCTAAGGCTTCCAAAATATGTTAATGAGTTTTGGATGAGATATTAAGTCTTGTAGTGCAGGATTTAAGTGAAATCTCTGATTACTGTGATTTAAGAGGTTTCTTGCACCTTGCTTTGAAATATCTGGTGCTCGACATAATAACAGACACCATAATAAAGTAGCCCCATGACCTCTTCATCTCCTGCATTGATTCTTCCAATTACATATAAAACTGATCTTCCTGTGGCTTTTCTTTCTTCTGCTAGAATAGTCTGCTTCATTTTTTTTTTATTCTATCTTGTTTATCCAACAAATCTTGGATGAAATTGTGTATTCTCAGAGACCACACATGATTTGAAGATTAGCCTCCAAAATTGTTGTATCTGCTGTGTATCTGTTTAAATATTTGTCCTATGGTCCTTATATGTCTGTGGCCTTCAAGCCTCTTCAAAGTTGTGTTTTGATAACCTGAAGATCTCTACACAATGCAAACCTGATGCTCCACAATATTTTCAGGTTTACAATCTTTCTAAGGTTTGTATTTTTATTCTTAACAAGTAAAAGATATCTGGCTTTTTTACTGGGACTTAGGTACTTCTAAATCTACTCTGCATTTTTTTCTGGGAAATAAGTTATTCTGATGCAGCCAAATCTGTCTTGTCCCTTCTCTGAACTATGTAGCCACATTTTTATTGGAGGAAAAAAGTCAGAAAGCCAGTAAACCAAATAGCAGCATTTTGATCAAAAGCTGGATATGACCAGTAATTCAAAAAAGTTTATTTACTTGCAGCATTTTAGTGGGATAAATATTTAAGACAATTACTTCACTAAGACTTCAATTGTTTCATTGCTGATTGTTAGTAAAGTAAAATCCTAGCTAAATTATTTTATCTAGGATGGCTTGATGAAAGTTTGTTTACTTTTTTTTGGACAGTGTCCATGGGATTTATGAAAGGTTACAATAAATTATTTCTTTATGGGGTCTTTCTTGAAGGAGGAAGGTGAAGAGTGAAGCCAGGATCAGTGGAAGATCTAATAAAACCTAGATTAAGCTTTTAAGGGGAAACTAGAAGGGAAGAGTAAGACCTCAACAACTCCAGGAATTATTATATGTGACTCATTAAAAACGTAAAGTCAGTTACTAAGTTGTTTAAAATAGTGGCAATAGTACAAACCAATGAAACTATTAAGTAGCAAGTTTCATGTCTGCTTTGAGAGAAATCTTTGTAAAACCCCCAAAACTACTATAGCAATTTTGATGTAATGAGGAAGGGAATTCTTTCAATATCTTGGAAATCTAATTAGTCCCACACAAACAAGTAGCTAAACCCTATGAGTACCTCTAGTCTTGTTCTGGCTGTCACTGCTAAGCATCAGAGTACTTATGAAGTATTTTATTTACAAATAAAAATAGAACTTTCTCTCTTCTTTGCAATTCTCTAGGTTTTTTCTGTTGCTTTCTGATAAAAGCACATTTTTTGACCTGTCTCAAGATCAAACGTATATCCCCAGAAAGGGAAAATACAAGAAGCTGCTGTTAAGACCCCATTCTGCATGTTTATTTTGTCTTCCTCTCCACCAGAAGCCATCTGGATGTTGCTTTGAAATAGATGGATTATGGATAAAGTTATCAGAAGGGATTAGTGTGATTAGAAAGACATTAATCCTGTCAAGAAGTAATGGTCAAGTATTAACCACCAACAGTTGTTCCTAGAATCGTTTGTTTTCATTCATCCCATACCCTCCCTCACATTCTCATTTTGTAATTGCATGCCATAGAAAAGACCTTCCTAAGCAAGTTCTCCCACTGAGGCTGGGAAGCTCCTCTAACAGCTACATTAGAGATGATTATATTACAGTTGAGCATCATGAAAGTGAAGTGCTGGCTTCACTAATGCTGCTTGATCATGCAGGCAGGCTGTCGTTTACCTTTTTTGTCAAGGTCAGTGCCTTCAAGTTTCAACATGGTAATAATCTCCATTTCCATAGCACAAGCCATTTAATCATCTTAAAATGATTTACTAATATAACCTAGTATCATACAGGAAGGCACTATCTCCATTTTACAGACAAGGAATCAGAGAAATTAAGGCACTTTTAGACTTTAAAGATAAACAATTCGCAGTGAAGAAAGTTATGCCTAAAGTGATCTCTGTATTGCAGTGGACCATCAAACTTTTCCTCATCTGTACCCACCTATCTGTGCTTTCATGACAGGCTGCTTCACTTCCATGGAGGTACCATTTATGGAGGAACAGTTTGCAACAAAGAAAATAAGACTCTACAGTAATGAGAGAAAGAGATAAGAAACTTTCTCCGGCTTTCTGTCGTTTGATGCTTGATTTTGCTCTTAGTCTCTAGTGTAGTTAAAATTATTCCAGCAGTGACAGAGGTATCAGAATGACTTTTTCTTTCTGGGATATTCTTTTGTTTTCTTCTAACATGACAGAATACCTACAGAGCAAGACACTGCCATGGCTGCGATAGAGAAGCCTGCTGCTCTCATCACATGCCAGAGCGACAGTGGTACTGGTGGGAGGACTGTAGCCTGTCCCTGTCTCTGCTTCACCCTACATGGTCTGCCCGCCCTTACAGTGATATGTTACAGTTTTGTTTTTAAATCTCCCGACATCGTATCACACCGCACAGGAAAAAATGCCTCCTGCCCATACATGTACAAACAGCTAGTTAGCACATCTGTTGGTCTGTACCTGTATACATATTACAGACAATCAAGGGGCATCTTGTTTGGAAGCTAGTGCCACCCTTCACCTCCAGTCCCATCCACCCACTTCTAAGTGATGCCAGGACTTCTCATGTGGCGTGACACCATTTGTCTAAGTAGAAAGGAACATAAAAACCTGCAATAATCCATGCTCACACCTCGAACTAAGCTGGATCAGGTATGTGTTGTGCACTTGTCAAAGGGCGGCCCATTTGTACAGATGAACACTCTTTCTGTGTATGTTTGTGTACAGTCCAGACAGGCAATAAAATGACACCTAGGCTCTCTGCGAATTTTACTCGGACTCCAATAGTTTTGCAGACTCCTGGTATACTAACAGGCTTCTGCTGATCTGAAGACAGCTAAGGAACTATCATGATCACTTGTAGTCAGTGGAATGATCCCCAATGGCATGTATTATTAAAAGTTTCATAGTATTAAAGTGTGATTTTTCAAAGGCGATGAGAAGTCTAGAATCCTCCCGAAGATCCAGGGGGCTACTAATGTTTGTCTCCTTTGAAAATCAAGTAATAGCAAACAGCATTTTAAAAGTTGAGATGTCTTAATATAAATGAAATAGTGTCTACACTCAGAAAAAACAAATACAAAAAGTGGCAGCTGAGCTGTTTTACAAATAGGACTGTTGCAGTAGTTTCTGTATGGTTAGATTATCAGCCGTAAATAGCACCTGAAATGTGAATTTACTTTTCAGAGAGCCTCAGTCTATAGCTATTTCACTAAACACAGTGGAAGCTCAAAGGTGTCAGGCATGATGGAAAATCTGGCTCTTGATCTTCAAACAATGAACAATATATTAGAAGATCTTGCTGTCTGCAATACACTGTTTGCAGTGATTGTGTTTAATTTTACAGCTAGGCTGCTGGAAAAGAAACTGAAATCTACAAAAGAAACCAAATCTACGTTTCTAGTACATCATAACATGCAGCTTTTTCAGATTCTGTTTTTTAAATAATGCTTTATGAAATAGTAAGAGTTTTATTTTTTACCCAAAATGTTGAGATCTCCTTTTCCTTATTATCTAGCACTTGTAACTGTTAATGATAAACTGACATATATAGCAAAAATCCTGCCAGGAATTCACATCATGCATTGTATTTTCTTAGTGTGCAATAGGAAACCCATTTTTATGGACTAATGTAAACAAGGCAGGACTTTGTACAGCACACAGTGAAGATCAATGTCCAATGGCTATTGCGTCACTGCTTCCTCCCAAACAGCCCAATATGCGAGGCTACTGCGATACATCTATGAATGCTGAAAGGGATGAACAGCAACCTTTGATCACTGACTGATGAAGGAGATCTGAGACATTGTAGTAGAGCTCATGCAGTATTCAGGCTGGCTTGTTGACTTTAGCTGTTCTGATAAAAAAAAAGTATTTCCTAAATTCAAAGGTCAGGATGCAAATGAAAACAAATTATCTGTTAAATATGGATGTGCAGCTTCACATCTGTGGAAAGCGCCAAGAATCTTAATAATACTTGATTTTCTGTTCTTTCAAGTGTTTTTAGATTAAAAAAAGGGCAAAAGGATTTGAAACACAAATTTGGATTAGAAACAAATGTCAGATTTATTCAACTATTTATAGTTCATACACGTTTCTGTCCCAAGTTAACAGGGAATCCAGCCAGCTCCTCAAGCTTTACGTCATTGCCATTTCTTTTGCAAAACACTAAATATTTCAGAGCTCTTAGAGGACTACAGAAAATGTCTTGTCAGGTCACAAACTGCTCATACCCCATTTGTAATCACTTAGTGCTTTCCACACCCATTCACTTTGTAACCGTAGATTTCTACTGCACATTGCTAGATCCCTACTGACACTGCCTAAATAATTTGTACTGAGTTGATCCAATTTTGTTATTACAACATGCATAACTCTGCAACATGTCATTTTTCATTGAAACAGTTTGGACCTCTAGGTTGCACAAGCAAAAGAAGACACTAGAAAACAGTATGGGATCTGACCATTAGACTCCGTATTCCTAAACACAGCTAAGAACATCGATAATGTTACAGATGATAATGTAGTGAAATCTCTGAAGATGTCTGAGGCGTGGAGGAGGGCAGGTTTCCTAAGAAGGTAGAATGGAATTTTCCTCTACAAGCTCAAGCAATCTCAAAGCATCCTTTGGAGGGCTTTTAGGGTAATCTGACACCAGTTCTGCAATATAATAGTGATATGGATAATTCAAAGTAGTATAAAGGTGTTGAGTGAGATTGCTCTCTGACCAGTTTTTCTCACCCTTAGGTAATCCTTCCCATTCAGTTTCATCCAAGTACAGTTTTGCTTTTCACTCTGAAAGTAAATATATTTATCCCCTCTAGTAATCTCCTTAAAACTTGTATCTCTAGATTGACTTTCTCCACAATAAAGACTGTAGATTGCATATCCTAGGAAAGGGCTAACAGCTTGTTCTCACTGGGGTGAAATATATTTTTATTATTATTTACATTACAGTGACACACATGACAGGTAGTTCAGAAATTTAATTCTATGGGAATTCTACAGCTGCTTTGGCACATTATAAAACATTGTTCTGAGCAGGCTCCTCAGAGAGCCATAGGCAGCATTTTGCAGCTGCTCCTCAACACCTCACTAGATAATACAGTACATAAATTTGATTGTACTTGATTATGCCCCAGTTTGGCAGCTGCACAAGCATAAGAACAGAGTGACTGGTATTTAGGAAAGAATGAACAGAGGGAATAGTTTAACTCAAACATAGCAGAAAAGACCAAGCCAAAACCAACCAGAAGCTTATGTTATCTATCCTTTCCCATCCAGCACTCAGTTAAATTATGTGAATTTGTCAAAGCAACATAGAAAGTATCTCTCAGTACCAGGAATGGCTTAGAAGAAATAGTACCGCACATATGGTCATTCACTTAAAACCAGTATTATTGAGTGAATTAATTTTGGCTGTCATCTTGGTTTAAATTTAATGATAAATAAGAAAAAAGAGAGATTTCATAGCCTTTTAGAGATCTGTATTTTCCTTCTGAATAGACATTATATTGACCATATCATGACTTATAATCATGGTAGAAGATTTAGACTGCAAATTTCAGTACTGGTCTCTGAGTGTTTGGGTCAAATTTTTCATCCCTACCAAATGGTAAGCTTAAGTAATAAAACAGGCACATAATCCCCAATCTGTGGTCTATTACCAGTTTCACCTACAGCTGACAACAAACAAAACAGTGCACGACACAATTTAGCCAAGCTAATGGTCCGTATCACAGCATATTTTTAACCAAACCCTAAACTCCCGAAGAATATACTGTTGCTGTGAAGTTATTTAGGGTATGTCTGCACAGACAACTGCAGACAGACATGAACTCGCTCTGCCTTCACTCTGAGCTGCCAAGGCTGGTCCGGAAGCCATATAGCCACATTAGTCTTTCACATACGAGCTTGGGCGCAAAGCCATGCTAATGCGACTATACAGCTTCCGGCATGGATCTGGCACTGGTCTGCCCAGTTTGGCTCATGGGCTAAGTGAGTTCTCATCTGCTTGCATCCAGAGCATCTCCACATCCTCTTGAACAGTTTGTACAATTGTCAACTCTTCCAATATAACTAATGAGCCCTGAGAGGCAAAATTTGGCATGGCACAGTATAGCTGAAGGATGACAGAATTCCATTAGAACAGAATGAGCAATTTTTTTTATTAGTGGAATGTTAAAATGCCAATGCATTCCCCAAATCAGAGAGCTGTGAAAAAAAAATTATATGGGGTGCTATAACAGAATAGTTTCTAATGAAATACTAGGCTTTAACAGCATGAGTAAGAATGACCCACTCAGGAATCTGAGCAGAAGGATAAGGGATTACCAGAACTGATGGCATTATCGACAGGAATCCCCTTAAAGACAGACAGTTCTATATTTAGCATATTGTATTTAATTCAGCAACAAAACCCTAACATTTATTACTACACCCAAGTAAGCCTTCAGATAAATATAAAATTTTATTAGCGTACACTTGTTTGTATCAGGCACAACATACTCAGAGGAACAAGCTTTATAATTTTAGAAAATACAGGTCAAATCAGTTATTTAGCTTTGACTACAAAGGGAACAATCTTTCTTTAACAGATTCTGCACATGGAATAGGATCAAATCTCTGCTACTCGTTATTTCTTAAATAGCTAGAAAATGGTCAGTGGTAAACAAATACAAAATGTAATAGTTATCCCAAGCTTAAACAAAACAAACTGCTTTTTCTAAAGGGAATATTCATGAGATAACAAGCCTGTTATGACAGCTGAACAGCTCAATTCTGCCCTGACAATTCTTTCCCACAAGCAGTCTCACTGCTTACCACAGTCTTAGAAAACTGGCCCCTATATCTATTACAAGATAAAAGCTTAATGATATACAGAAGGAGGGTGTTGAAATAAAGGATGGTATTTTCTATTATGTATATAGGTAGATATATAAGACAAAGAGAACTCAACAGGTTCAGCTGGTGTAAACCTGTGTAACTCTAGCTTTAGCCTGCTTTTCTGAAGAAGCAAGGCTTATGCAGTCAAATTCTGCGTGTGAGAGCCCTTACTAGTGATATTTTAATTCATTTTTCTCCCAAATTACACAGAGGGGATGGAAGGCTCCAAAAAAGAGAACTAAGTTCCTGTAAGGTCTGTGAAACTATATGGCTGAATACAGGAAAGAAATAATCTGTGCCCTTCTAGTATTATCTAAAAGAACCAGGGGCTGCAAGCCCTGCCTCTTCTCCAGCCTGCCTTACAGATCTGCAGCACACACATTTTGCAATTAGCCTTTGAAGGTGCAGGAGGTCTGGTGGAGGTGGAGGTTCTGCCGGCCCAGAGCTCTGCAGCGCGCTGGGAGCCAGACCTCGTCCTCCCCTGTGGGCTCACTGGCACCTCTGCGTTTTGAACAGAAAGGGAGAGCTGAGTTTCCTTTCGGGGGTAAATGCCACAGTGTAAGCTCTCTGCCTACTGGAAGGAATCCATGCCAAAAAGAAGCATTATAAATGCCTCAGCAGTGGTAAATTTTTCAGTCAGCGTTTGCAGCTTCTTCAAAACCTCAGTCACAACAAGATACAAAGTTGTAACAGATCAGTTTTCAGTAAGGGCCTCCCCCAAAAACTTAAGTCAATGCAGTTACGCTTACTGAAAATCAAGTTTCTGGCCCACTGGAAGTCAATCAGTACAAAACTGGTAACCTGAGATGAAGACGATGGGGCAAGGAACAGGAACAAGGAAAATGATGCTCCAAAGGGAGGTGACAGCATGTGAGTTATGGCAGTGCCTGCCAGCATGGCTGGCCTGCACTTGAGCTAGCGCCCATGCCTGGCACTGCTGGCACAGTCAGAGGGTTTATACTACCTTTACCAAATGTGAGAAGGTATTAATGGGTAAGTTGTGTTTGTCCCCTCTCGTTTTTTGCTTCACGCGGAGCACAAAGACTTTGACATCAGATTTGGTTATTTCAAGCATTTAAGAAGTTGAGAAACTAAAGTGATGCACAGGTATCTCTGCCCATCAGCTTGTCACAAAAGCACTACCTACAAGTGAAGGATATGTGCGTGTGTAAATTTATAATTAACCATAGTGAAAGAGAGTAGAGATTTTACTATTTTCTGGGTAGGCAGCACTATTACTAAATGCCTCGGATGAACGGCCTCCCAAATGCACAGGTCCTCCCTGCACTGGAGTGACTGGGCACCCCTAACAACTCGTGGCTCCTCAGTCTTCTAGACAGAGCCACCTCCTGGCTACAGGGCGTCATACAGAGTGAGCCTCCACACACGCTGGGAAATACGTTAGATGGAAGGAAAGATGGTTTAACAAACTTGAGCACCTTGGGCCAGCTGATCAGCAGATGTCTGTCTGAAGACCTGCACCCATGGGTTTTTTTAAACATAGAGGACTCAGGGCAGGATGCACTGAGATTCACCTCTGTCACTGCCACGTATATGTGTGCCTGTTTGAAAACCTGAGATATGCGTTGAAAACTTGCATATAAGGGAGAAAATACATTACTTGCATTGCAGTGGTCAAATGAGGATCAAGGCCTCTGTCCCAAAGAGAATCAGGGAACTTCAGATCACCTGCAGTCAATCTTTCAGGCATGTTGAGGACATCCCCTTGTCCAACTGCAGTAAGAGCTCAGGCAGAGCCTAAGTGTGTAACTATGAATTCAGATTTGGCTCCTCTTCTCTCCGAGCTCTCTTTAATATTCCCACTCCTAGGTTTAAAAATAGTATCCTATGTTTATACATATAATAAACACTGCACATCTGGTAACTACAGCGTCTAAAATTTGATCTTGTAATGCTCCACTACTCCGTATTCCTAGGGCAGACACAAACTGTTAGACTATTTGTTACATTTTTTTTTCTTTATGTTGCTAATAGAAGTGGCATCCTTTGCTATGTGGGTACCTGTTCTCATCGCTGAGAAAAGCAAACTCTATACACGAGACACAGTGGATACTAATAGGCATAAGCAGGGCTATACCTCAGGCAGAGGATGGGGGCAATAAATATATACTTATTTTAGAGTAGTTGTATGATGCTATGAAGCTTGTTTATGTAACAAGGTAACTGAAATAACATCAACCCCCATCCTTAATGAAAGTCCATGTCACAACAAAAACAAAAGCTCATGCAGGGCTCAAACTGGCAGGCTAGCGGTTGGTGGTTGCTTTTCCAAGATTTTTCTGTCTGTGGGAAAACAAAAATTAAGATCACAGGTGATAGGAGACATCAGAAACAGGTACAGGAGCTCTGGGATACAACACTTCCAGGTGCTGGGACAGAGTTGGGTAAAACAAGGAACTACACATTGAAGAAACAGCTTCCTGTTGTTTTACTGATTTCTTCTGCATTCAAGGAACTTTTAAAGTAAACACCATTCAGAGATACCTGACTGTATGATCAGTTTCTCATTCCCAATGGATACAATTGCAAAGTTCCTGTTTTAACTCTCTATCAGATCAAAAGAGGGATAATACAAATTTTCAGCCATTTCTGTTTAAGCCTGGATTTGTCCTGGTGACCTATAAGTACAAGATTTTCTAGTCTATTACCAGTCTTCGGAGCTACACACTTGCCACCTTTTACTTCTGCCACAACCCTTCAAGATAAACTCTGGACTTGGAAAGAAGGTATTTTGCACTGAGTGCCTCTTTTAACCTTCCTTTCTTACCTTTCCTTTTCAAGTAATTTTTTACTTGTTAGCTCAAGGAAAAACTTGCATTAATTTCAACTAGGAGAGTAAGGTTTAGAGCTCTTTTTATGTTGCTGTACCCCTGGCTTTTGTAAACAATAATAGAGAATAATTTAAAAGATAATTTAAATGCCATGGCTCCTGCAGGACAGGCTGAGAATATTCCAAATCCACAGGGAAATTTAGTTTAAATGTGCATGCAGATTGGCAAAAATACAGAGCATTGGTTTACTGATTTTGTGAAATATATGTGTGGGAAATACTGTGCTTGTTTTTAAAAAAAAAAAGGACCGTACAAGAATGTAATTACATCTGGAGTATTTTTTGCTTGCAAACCACTCAAATTTCAGTATGCAATAGCAAGTAATGGTTAGTTTGTTACATGGGGGGGAGTCTTGCAAGGAGAGTTACTCCTTTTGAAGATCTGTAAAGTTCCTTCTCTTTCTTCCTCAGAGGATAAAATCAATCAGTTCTAACAGTGCAGCTCAGAGATTCACTCCTGACACATCTGTAGGTAACCTAGAGCTATCACAGGCTGAGTCAGAGCAGCTTGTCCCTACTCTGCTGTTTCTCCTCCTGACATCTCTAAAAAACACAAGAGGATCTAAAGAACTACACATTTTAGGGAAAGGCACGTGACTCTGCTCCAACCCTTTTCTGTCCTCCTTAGTACGTCACTTCCTCGTGTGAGATTCTTGTTTTCCTTGGAAAACTCCCCTTCCACCTCTCAAAAAAATCTCTTAACATGTTTTGTCTTGATGTTCTCCAGCTACATGGGACAGAACCAGGTATGAGTCTATGGTCATATGGCCAGTTTCAGGCATGAAGCACCATGACTCAGCTTCATTCTGTGAAAAACCATGAGAAGGTAGATGTAAAGGTAGATGATTTAAAACTAAAATTAGTGCTGGGTTGTGTTAATTTTCAGCGACTCTCAGCGATCTGAAGTCTAGAAACTTACTTCTTTCTTAAAACAGAAGATGAGGTTTTGGTGTATGTATTAGGTGTCAGAAGCTGAGGCTTCAAGGCAAGGCACCAAATATTGCAAGAATTTTTTTTCTGATCTTGTAAGGTAAAGTTAGCTTTGTTACTCTCCATCTTTCCTTACATCTTCTCTCAGCATTGGGCACATGCGAGAGCTTTTGGCCATCCAACTGGTGTTTGTTTGTGCATGTAGTCAGTTGGAAGATAGTCAAACTTAGAGGAGAGAAAAACCTAACCTAAGTTATGCCCGCCCAGTGCAAAGGCAGCTACCGTGCACCATCTGTCAGTACCAGGATCTAGATCATTAATTCTGCTACCGATAAAGTGGCACCATTAAAGGTTCTGCCTTTAATGTACTAAGAAATCACCTTCACTTCCAGCTGAACCCAGGCATATATTATTAGTTCACTGCAGACACGGATTTTTTTCAATATTCATCATACTACAGCACATCTCTCAAAATACTGCAGAAGACTATAAATCAACTGTGCTTTTTCATCTTATTTGTATAGTGTATTTCAATTGTTTAGATTTAAGGTGGGCTTTTTGATAAGGTGGGTTATTTATTCCATGTATTTAACTTTTAGCTTGAAGGAAAAAGTCCTCCCATTACAAGGAAAGCAGAAAACATCAATTAAAAAAAACACATTAATTTTTAAGCAAATAATACCTATATGAGGTATTGCGGAAATGATCCTATTGATTAAAAATATATTCAGATCTCCACTATGAATATGAATGTACAGCAGTCAGTAATGCTTCTGGTACTTCGACATTAATTCAGTTAAAACTAAAATAGTGGTGATGACATGTCTCAGTTAGGAAACTTCAAAAGTTATTGGAACAACCATTGTCCTCACTTACCTTGAGACAACCAGTGGGAGAATCAACATTTTCAGCATCCTCATCAGTAACTCACCAGGAAACTGGAAATAACTAATTTCCTAGAAATACATGGAGAGATGCTTATTGTTTTGAGATAAAGACTATCTGTCTTCATGAGTCCTGCTAGAGCTGTGGATCAGATAATATTAGTAAAATCTGCAGCTTTGGTATGTAAGGTGGCAAAGATAGTAGGCTTTAAAAGATCATTTTAAAATTAATTAGATTACATATTGTGTTGTAATTCAACAAACACACTACATTGTTCATTCCTTTACAAAGGAAGACAAAAATGAAATATGCCATCTCTTGGGGACTATTGTTAATATGTTGCCCTGAGTAATCTCTTAATTCTGCATTTTGTGTTTTCCTAGATGTGTATGAAGCTACTGCTTGGACACAAAAGATGTTCAGACAGCAGTTAGCAATAGCAGAACGTAGAATTGTTTTAGTTTAGTCACATTTAAAGTGCCACGTTTTTTAATTGAGATTTATATTTTGTGCTCAAACAATGCATTCAGCAATGCATGTTGCCCTGTCTACTCTGACTAATAACAGCAGAAAGAAATGAGTACCTGCAAAGAGCTTAGCTGAAGTATGCTGGGGGAGAAATCCCGAAGTGGCTTTAATAACATGGTCTGCTAATGATGGGAAATCTCATTTTTTTAATCCAAAATACCACTGGTGTAATATAAACTTCTGTACATCTGATGGTGACAAATATTCCCAGTGTTTTTTTGACGTACATGTTCCAAAGTAGTATAAAATCCAGTCAATATATTGCACTACCAGTTTTTAACAGGTCTATATTAGATGCTACGTTTCATCTAGCTTAAACGCCCACTATTATTATCCATACTTGCAACATTATAATGTGCTTATGCTAGATTTACTAGGTGTCTTAAAGACCAGGACCCTTTGCAAAGGTATTGTTTGAGAATGTGTGAAAAGACCCAAAGAACAGCGCAGATTAACAAACAGATGAAATGAAACAAACTTGACAAACACATATACATGCTTTTTATCTTCAAAAGTCCATCCTGAAGTTCCACAAGTTGCTATGTCTTTTGTTACATAAGTATGGTGTTTTCTCTGTAGTGATACACTGCCATGCCACACTTACTTGCTGGGAGAGTCGTCTTGTCCTCAGGAAGAATCCAAGAAGACAGCCGATGGTGACCGACAACACTGAGAGAATGAGCAAACCATTTCTTTTACAAACATCCTTGATCCGAGCGAGGATTGCATCAAAAGCCACTGCCATGCTGTCCTCCGTGCTCTTTGGAGAAGAATCAGCATCCCATGGAGAGAGAATTCACTCGCTCCTCTTCTTCAGGTGGACAGATCTAGCTCTGTATAGATCAGATCAAAGCACTTCCAGTTCTGCTTAGCTGACCTGCAAGGTCACCTCTCTGCCAATAGCCACCAAGCAAGCAGCTGGCATTATTGTTCCAAATTAATACCAACAATCCTATTATCAACTACATCATTAAGAGCCTGGAAGAAGATTAGGGGGCTCTCGAAAATTAGAACAGAATGCAGTAGTATTTCTAAAACAAGACCGGTTCAAAACAAAGTGACACTCCTGGGAGAAAGACAGTGTTTGAGTGCATTCCTCAGTCTCCCCAGTTTGGGGTCCAGACATCCAAACCTAGAAAGCGAACAGTGCAAGTCATGCATTCAAATCCGTAAAAGCAACGTTACTGCAGTTTTTCTAAAGTGCAGAGCAGGTAACATTTTGAACCGGACTATCACAACAGGGCAAGCTAGGTGAAACTGAACTTCATTAATTAAAGCAGGCTTGGGTTTTTTGTTTTCATGGCAAAAAAAGGCTGAATGAATAGTGTAAGAGACATGCATCAAACAGCAAATAGCTGTATACTGAAACACGCAAGGACACCTTCTGGCATTTGGCATTTATTATCTTGGAAGTGAAATGATTTCACTTTTCTTCCAACCACTATGTTGATTAGAGTAGGGCCAATTTACTTTCAGAGGATTATCAGACTAAGCCACAGGGATTGCTTTCCTTTCCTTTGCCGTGTCTGCATTCAATCCCAATGCTGATTTTTATGCTAGTGAGTATCTGATAAAAATACACCACCATAAATGCTCACCATGCCATGCTCTCTTACTGAAACATTTCTGTAGTTTCTGAGTTATTCTAAGATTATTCAGTGTTTTTATGGAAAATATTCCATACAGTACAACAAAATTGTGTGTTTACAGTATTGTATTTTATACTGTAATACAGTATTTGCTGTTACATGCTTACGTATGAGTAACAAAGCTCATGAAGAGATTAAACTGTTCTCTTTGGAGGCAGGATCTGAATACTGTATGGTCAGTAAGACATACGGACACGCATCAAAAAAAAAAAAAGGGAAATAATACATGGAGTCTACATGCTGAACAAGAGCTCTGTCAAAACAAGAGGATCACAGAAAATGTTATGAATGCATATGTAAAACAGGACTGAACTAATATTGAACTGTCCCACTCCAGGCATTAGGTAATTTTGCTACCTCGACAGCATGCATCCAAATAATAAAAAAATGCTTGATGAAATCACGTCAACCTCCACGCTAGCTGCTGTTAGAGGAGTTGGGACCCTCAGTTTTCCAGCTGGGACGTCTCACGGCGGAGAGGCCGGCGCAGGGCAGAGGAGCCGGCAGAGGCCCGCCCGGACAGCTGAGGGCTCGGGGGAACGTCTCCGGGCCGCGGAGCCTGGCCGCCATTTGCGAACCCTCCGCCTCCCACCTCTTCCCCG
>VYZV01023578.1:15246-29471 GCA_013401275.1 Pandion haliaetus | reverse complement strand
AAATTTAACATATTCTGCTTCTTTTAAGTATTACAGTGTTCAGGGAAAACGTGCTCTAAGACTAGAAACAGGATTCTGTTATATGGTTAATTAAAAAAAAGGGCAGATTTTTAATATGAGCTCAGTCAGTGGAAGACATCAACAAAGACTTTTTTTGTTGGCTGTCAAGTGAGAAAAACAGAAAAGACTTGAATTATTTCTCTAATATTTCCTTCCAGGCTGACTCAGCAGGAGAAACTGGGAAGAACGGCAGAAGAGAAGCCAAGCAGACAAGCTGNGCAGACAAGCTGGTAACTCAAAGAAATACTCTTTTGAGTTGGGGGTTCAGAGTGGAGCCATCATGAGCGATGTTACCATTGTGAAGGAAGGCTGGGTTCAGAAGAGGGGTAAGTTCTACCTTTTAATGGAAAGTTTTTCTGACATATCATATGCTGTGTGCAGTGGTGTTACATGGTTACACATATGAGCATTCTTGATTTATCTTCTGGTCTGTAGTGACCTAATCTGACCATATGGAATTAATGACCATTAAGGCCTTGGTCTTGTTAATACTTAACCCTCAGCACTGCCCTTGTTTAAGGGGGTAACTGATAGTGAAGAGGAAGCTGGACTCAGTAATTTCCACTTAACCTTGCTGTTGCAACTGCTGTCACCCATGGATCAGACTAAGTAGGCAGTTGTGGCAGCTGGAAGAGGTGCACAGTAGAAGGTTGCCTGGAAGCTGTTGCGGATGTGATACTTTGTGTGAAACTTCGTAGATGCCAAAAGCATTTACTGTGGCTCAGCTTGTATTACAAATGCAAGCAGTCCCCATAAAATCAACATAATACTTGCATAAAGCTCAGCATACACCTAATTGCTTTGCAGACCTGGAAGCCACATGATTAAAGAATATATTCCTAATTATAAGCCAGTCTAAAGTACGATTTTCTATTACATTTGAATGCCTGTAAATTCTTGAGATGTCACTTTATAACGTGTCACCATGTGATTTACAAATTTGGGAAGGTTGTTGTATGTTAAGCGTTGAATGGGAAACCTCTAGAAATATCCAGCATTTGTATAATGTAATGAACTTTGGGTGAAATCTTCCATGTTTCATGCTGCTCTGCTTTGGGTTATGGTTGCTGGACATGATTATTTCCAAAAGAACATCATCTCTCTTGCAGAGCGAAGGTGATCTGGATTATAGGGTGATTTATGCCATGAGCTTCTGTGATTTAGAAAGATTTAGACTGGAATAGTGGGAACAAAATTACCCTTTAATTTACAGAGAAATGCTTTGTTTCAATAGCAGTGTGAAGACAAAGATCGTTATTAGCTTTGTTATTGCAGATTGACATTAAATGTCAAAGAAGCCAAGAGAATGAGAGAAAAAGTTCATTATTCTGTTATTATTCCTGCATAAATTGTATTTCAGGATGCATTATGGGTATTGTAGATGAAAATGGGCTAAGCTATGTGAAGCTCAAGGCCTGCTTCCTATTTTGGAATATGTACTTATAACAAATTTTACATGACAGGAACTATTTAAAATTGTAAATTATTTTTCCTTCCCATCTTGTTGTTGTTTACTGAGTTTGGGTATCTGATTTCCTTTTTTGATTATTTCATATACATTTCTTTCAAATGTATTAGAATGATTAGGATGGTCCAAATACTTTTCTTGTATGTGATGTCAGTTCCTTTATGTAATATCGCTCATTCTTATTACACCCTGATACCAATTCTGTGAGCAGTGGATGCACATGTATTAATCACTGGGGTCCAGAAAAGGACAATGTACAATGAAACTCAGTGTCTTACTGAATATTTGAAATTCTGAAATGTAAAATAAAAGTTTTCCTCATGCTGTTTTGCTATCTATTACTTGAAGAAAAGCCTACTGAGTTGACATTTTTGTTAGTAATTTTTTTTTTTTCTAAGTAAAGACAATTCGTGACATGCATTTTTCCTTATTTTAATTAACTCTGAGTGAATGTATGGTTGTGCTTTTCCTTCTTGCTATAGGTAACTGTGTAGGTTTAAGTGGGATTTTTTTTTTTTTATTAGACCTAATATCGTCCTTAATTTTCTGTGTCTGACTCATTCTGGTTGTTGTTGGATTAAAGCATTCGTTTTGTTTGTTTCTGAGAACAAAAGGAGAAGTGCAGTGGTGTTTTCCAATGTCAAGGATTTGTAAGCATTTAATTCAATGGTTATACATTTCATGTAATTACAACTTCTACCTTGACCTTGCTGTGGAGCAAGAGACTCTAAGTCGTTAAGCGCTTTTTTTTGTTGCCAAGAAAAAGCATCCAACCTAAATCTAAATTCTGAAAGCTAGAATATGCTTAATAGACACTTCTTGTTTTGGCAGCTAAATATTCTCTCTGTACCAAGAAGCATCGCGGGATTGGGTAAAGCTGTCCTGCTTCTGCAAGCTATCATGCTATTACAGTTTTAAAGTGAATTCGCTGATCATCCCCACTTGACAGTTGTTGGCTCAGTTCACAGGGTGGTTTTGGTAGGTACAAACCAGGTTCCTCCTGGAGGAAGCTGAGTGTGGGATCTCTTCTCCAGGTGGACACCAAGTGAACTCCAGCCCCAGCAATTGGTCCTTTGGACAGCCCTGAACCACGTGTGTGGTACAATGTTCAGTCTGAGGCTCCAGACTGAATTTAACTTGACATAAAACTTGTAAACCCTACATGCTGGAAACGTAGGGGCCTGGGCACCAGCTGCTTCAGTTGACTGATCTGCTTCTATTATGCCAAATTACTTGGTCATGTGGATATACTCTAGGACCTTTTAAAATTGTCCCCTTCAGCAGTCAGGAAGGTTTGTGATACAAGGAAAAGAACAAAACAATCTCTCTCTGTGATTCACAGCCCAGTCAAGGAGTATGAGGATGACTTGGAAGTACTGGGATGAAGAATGGTTTTGAGGAGCCGGCTGATGAAGTAGGCCATTATAAAGGCAGGTTAAGTGAACTGAATGTAGGAATGAGAGAGGAGGACTAAAAGTTAAGCTGGGGATCTCTCTCCGAGTTGAGACTCTGGCAGAGAGAGTCTGGGGAAGACAGGGTCTGTTAGGGCACAGTGTTACAACTCTTAATGGCTGTGAAATGCACTGAGAAACTGTTTGCTTTATTATCCTCAGTGCTGTATCCATGCCAGTAATAGAGGGCTGAGGGCTATATGTTTGTTAAGCTTTTAACTCTGCTGTTGAGCACTGAAGAGTTGGTATGATGCTACACCACTGGCTTCAGTGCTCTGTTTTTCTGCGTGTGCTTAAATGATGAACCCATTAAAGTATTACTATTTTAAAACCAGCCAGCACTCAAAGTTAAGAAATGCCAGAATTAAGTTTATTTAATTAAGGGTGAGTCATACTCAGGCTTTGAATAGTCTTTAGGAGAAGAAGTTTCAGTGTGGTGAGATTAGATGATACCGAGGAAGAGTAAGCCATTATATGTGAATGGTTAAACAGCCAGAGATGACAGGCTGGAGGTGAGAACTTTGGACAACAGAAGACACAAAACCCAAGAGGAAGCAAAGCCTGAGAAGCTCAGTGAACCTCAGGTGCAGTCAGGTCCCATCTCACAGGTGGAAGGAGACCCTGAAGCACAGTGGCTGGGCCTGCCTGAGCAAGTAATGCGGTCCAGTGAGAGCAGATTCAGAGAATGAAATAATCGGTGATGAGGACCTGATACCTATCTATGCTCAGTGCATTTGCAAAGTGAAGTGGGTGTTACTTTGAAAAGTGCTCTCCTTGTCTGAACTAAAGTACTAATGCAGATGTACCCTGTGGGACATCAGAACTTGTACAAGCGGAGAGCCAGTGTTGCAGTTGTCGTAGAGCAGAGTCTGGTCAGACAAGAGAGGAGTGGGAATGTATTTTGTATGGACAGTCTTATGGTTGTCTGTGGCTTAATGTCTCAGATCTAGTGATAAAAACCAAGCATCTCACGGCCTTGTGTCCTTGCACTGCTGCAAAGATATTCTTGCAATTCACTGGCTCAGCATGTTTTGTTTCAGAGAGGAAAACTTTCCTTTCTTCTCTCTGTTCTCCAGTTATTCGTGTAGCCAGATTAGGAGAGAAATGTATTGTCTTTCTTTATGAATTTCCATTTTAGATGACACCAGCATCTTTCCTTCTAATGCATACAGGTGAAAGGAAAGTGATCTTAACTAAAAATCTGAAATACAATGATCTGAACCTTGCTGCTGATATGCAGGAGTTAAAACACGTATTTGACATTTATGCAGTCAGTGTAAGGACTCTGCAGTAATTGCTGAAATGACTTACATTTTGGATTTGCTTATAAGCACAACGTTTTGCAGTCGTGGGTTTTTTTTTTAATTGTAAGAATATTTTTGTTTTTACTTAATGTGTTTTTACTGTATTTACTAAATTAAATTTAGTGTTTTACAGGGGGATATGTTTTTAATCTAACAGTTTGGAAACAGCTGTTTTTTTAAATAGATGAACATGCTTAGTATGATTAGAGCTATATCATTACAAAAGTGGGTTTTATGCATATAATTCAGGTGGTATGTTTTTCTTTAAAGCTGGTTTCCGGAGTTGTAGGGTTGACCTTGTCTGTGGTCTATAATAGTCACAACAATTAGATTTAAGAATCATTAATAACTATGCTTAATTGCAACCTAATTTCTTATATATAACCTGTGCACAAGATTTCAATTAGTTTAAACATATGAAAAGGTTTAAGAGTCTTTGTTACCATGTTATTAAAAGATCATTTGGGACAAAGGAAAAATTGACACGGATGCTAACTTTTTAAAGGACCCAGTTTTAAATTTCATGTCAAGTAACTTCTTTAATTGAAAGAGTAAGTTTGTTGGGTTTTTTTAATCTTGGGAGAATACACCTAATGTGTATTGCATAACAAGATGGCTAAATCATTACTTAAAGACAAAGGAAAATGTCAGTTTAAGTCAGTGCTTCTGTTGTCATACTGCAATTACCATACCTCTGTTTGGGCTTCTGCGTTCAATTGTGTTATGTTAGATAATGCTGTTTGTCATGGCAGTCTTTACGTGGCTTACATGATATATTTTTACCCAAATTATATTGAATAGATAATGTATCTGACTTGCTTATGAGGGTGTGACTTTAATACAATCTCATAATTTTTTATGTCCTCATTTTACCTCACAGTGCTCACCTGAAGTACAGAAGTATTAGTATATCAATTTTATAGAGAGGGAACTGAAGTATAAAATTGATGTGGCTTAACCATGATAACTTGAGAATTTTGATGTAATGAGATGGTGGTAAAAAACATGTCATGAAGCTTTCCTGTAATGAGATTGTCTTGTAAACAGTGTATAACTGAAATACTGTAATACCATTTTTCACTCTTTTTTTTTAATTTAAAATACAGCTTTTCATAACATAGTATCCAGAATTGAATTACCTGAAGTAGTGTTAGTATTTGTAAACTCATAGGGTTCATGGAATAAGATGTGTTTGATCTACTGTGATGAGATTTACTCAACTGCTGGTCTGTTTTCTTTTTTGCAATTCAGGACACGATGCAGGTATCATGGGATTTTAATAAATAACCATGTGGAAAATATTTACTGTTGTTATATCTACTATCGAGAAGAATAAATAGTGTAGTGGAATAAATCTATTGTTCCAAATAAGAATACAGTTGTTGTTTAAAGTACAGATTATTTAGTCTTAAGGTAACATGTCTTCCCCTCCCTTCCTCCCCCCCAAATCCAGAAAAAGAACTAGGTAATGGACACTGGGTTTTACAGTTGAACCAAGACCAAACAGATGTTAATTTTGGAAATACACACTGGGGTTTGAGTTCATGTGGTATGTTTGTGTTGTTTTTTTTTTTTTTTTTGGGTGGGGGCAGAAATGCCTTGACTGAAAAATTAATCTCAGAAATTATGGTACTAATTGAGTGTTATTCACAACCTGTCAGAAATCTTGTTTGCAGATTGTCTGAATTATTTGAGTAGTTTAACACACCTCTAACAAAGACAAATTTAAATAGACTATCTTGAACATCTGCTACACAAAGTAGAAGAAATTTAAACTATTTTTTTCTAATTGTCTTAGCAAATAGTAGTTTAAGGTAAAGCCTTCATTGATGAACCACTTGAAACTAAATAAGCCTTATAATCTTTCTACTCTAATTCTATCTAATGAATAGAAAACATGTATTACTGTAAAGTTCCAATAAAATATATGTCTGTAAAAGAGACAGCTCCATGAGGACCAAAGAGAGAAAAAAAATGACAGTGCAAGCTCTCTTATATAGATGTTTATGCATCCATGTATCTAAACTAGACTTTTTTTTTTAAGTTCTCAAATAGTTAAGAGATTTCTATATCGTGCACTCAGTGTAGAAATGGATTTAGGTAGATCTGTAAAGTCGCTTGCAGTCAGGGAAACCTCACACACTTTTTTTTTTGCTTCCACATAGAGCAGAGATCTGTGCATTTAGAGGCTGTTTTCTTGCAGCTACCCCACTGGAAGAGAAGGGCCCTCTGTGCCCTTCCTCTGTCCCATTCACATTGTAGTTGAGCACCAAGCTCTTCTTTTTGGAATAATTATAACCTTTTTAACATTACTTGTCCCTGAAGGAAGGGCAGAACCATGTGAAAATCTTAAACTTTATGTAACTAGGATGCATGTGGGGTGCTCTCTTTGCTAAAAACCTGTTTATTCCAGGTACTTTTTAGGTATTAAATAGGTGAGTGTTATTTTTGCAGCTTTCCACCTTGGTTTATTACCAGTTTCTGCAGGTAAAGGCAGTTTGCTATAGTAATTGAATCCTGAAACACAAGGTATTTTAAACAGTCTCAGGTTTTTTCTCTGCAATATTCTTGCTGAATGCCAGTTTACATAGCTGTGCATGACTGATTCATTTTCTATTTTTTTTAAAAATGTTTTTGTTTCAATGCAGCTGTAATACAGCCTGTTCCCAGTTCTTAAATGGTTGTGCACTTGTGATTCTGACTGGTAAAAATGATGCTCTTCTAGATCGAGCTGTACTGTAGATGATAGTGGCTAAAATTCTGTGCATGTTCTTAGATTAAATATATTAGTTCCTACCACTAATATGTCAGGTAGAAGATGCAGTAATATATTCAGGGGGAGGAAGGTGTTATCCTGTGTTTGTATTAATAGGGTATTATTAACGTGGAACGTTCATGGGAGCGTCAACATGTTTGACCTTGGTGCTATTGATTTTCAGATTTTTGAAAAGAAATTGAACAAATTCAATACCTAAACAGAATCCCTGTTTATTATCATCCTTTCAGTGGCTTGTAAGGCATGTTTCTGGTGCTCATCACCTTGGGCTTTGGGCTTCTACATGCCCTGAGTTTTATGGTAGAAAAGTACTTCTATTATTCCTGACAACAGGTTTCTTGTTACACAGGAAAATGCCCAGGCAATGGTGTTTTTTGAGTATTCTGGACATACTGGGTTACATGTTCTTGTATGTCTGTTCCATTGCCTATGTAATGAATGCTGCCTTAGTGCTCACGTTCTGAAGATTTTCTTCACTCATGCAGGTTTCTCTTATTCATACCAGTTTGTTACCCACGAGGGCAATACTTTTAAAGAAGCAAGGTTAACATTCTCTGTTACAGGAATTAGGGAAGCAAGATGTTAACAAGTCATTGTTCTTTTCCTGCTCATAACCCTTTTGGCCTGCCAGTACTGCATGACCAGCAGATGTCGAAAGTATGCTGTTGGGGAAGACTTTGAGGAACTGTTTCCTAATTACGTGTTTTCTATTTAATAAAACTCCTACTTTTTATTTTTACTTAAAGCTTAAATAGTCATGCTGTGTAATACCTTTTGGCATACTGTAAACTGTTGTGGGACCCACTTCTTTTATACTACCCCTGCTGTAATTGTCAAAAACATTAATAAGGTCGCCAGCTGTGACTTGAAACTAGGTTCTGAAGGAGTTTTAGGGCTGGACTGAGAAGTCAAAGTTTTAGGGCATGAATATCAAAGAGGCAGTTGAGACTGCAAACTGAGATACCGAAAAATAAGCTTTGGGAAGAGATCAGGCTCATGATGATTTAGGGAATGAATGGAAGGTGGAGGACAAGGGAAGAAGGTTTTGTAACCACTCGAGTACTGTCTTGGTTGCGTTCTGTTTCCTTGGAGGAACTGTAGGCTGTTCATGAGCATCTCTACAATCTGTTGACAAAATGAGAGCTTTTTTCCCACCAAAACATGGAGAGAAGACGGTGGTAGTGCCTGGGATTTATTCAGCCTCTACTACTGAGAGCAGTTTGATCTTTCCTAAATTGCCGGCAAAACAGTGTTGCTCCAGCAGCAAAGACCTTGGCTTGTGCTGGGAGGGTTTCCTGAGTCTCAGGGTAGGTATTATTAGCACATAATAGAGCACAATAGGAGCGAGTCTGTCAAGAGGGGCTTAGATTTTGGTGTCCACACTAAGTAGGCATGTTTACAGAGCTTTGCTTTGGACTCACTGTCATACCTGTTCCTATGGACTGAGAGCTTCTTGGCAGTGGGAATGTATGAGGTGTGGTCACAGCGTAAGCCAAAGCTTGTAGTAGTTGATATTTGGGAGATTTGTTTCAGATGCATACTCATCTGTAGTGTAGATGTACCTCCAGTCTCATTTTTTCCAGTCCTCTTCAGTACCATCTCTAACTATGTCCCAGGTAGTCTATGTTATATTTACTTCCCTTGCAAATCAGGGCAGTGTTGGCTTACTTTTTATAAATCTGCATATATTTCTTTTTAATCAGATCATTGCAACTGACATCTTGTTTACCGTAAATTCTGAATTTACAGTTTGCTTTCTTACAGAGTGCTTTCTTAAAACTGGTAGGAAGATAGGAAATGAATGTGTTGGATGCCAGCATGCTGATAAGAAAACACGTTCTCTTTTTCAAGACAGATTCAGAAGCTCACTTTCAAAATATTGTCTGTCTTGCCTTTGGGGGTAGTCTTCCCAAAAAATACTTAATTATAGTATGGTAGCATGTTAACTGTGTACAATTAGGAAGTTCCCAGTTCCATTAGTTGTTGTTACCATTTTTACGTTGAAATTCCAAACTGCGTAATCCTCAGTTACTCACATTTGAACAGTTGAAGTGTAAAAATTTTGCTGGGGATAGCTTTCTGTTGGTCTTTTATCAACATTGTCATGCTAAGAAAGTTACTGAAACCAGAATAGTCTTCACAGATAGCTGCTAACTAGGTCTAGATAATGAGAACACCACCACCAGAGAGATACCCAGTTGCTACTTTATACAAATGCTCTGTGCTTTTGGTTGCGATAAACTTGTGGACAAGTATGTTCGTAATGAAGAAAGATGTGTAAGATGGTAAATTATGTAAAGAATTGGGCCAACAGTATCTTAAATTTGGCACTTAGTATTGTGGATTTTAACCTGAATTTGTCCAAGTCACAGTTTCCCTCAGATAAAATGGAAATAGTATTGCTACTTCACTTCAGAGGCTTCCTGAATGTGAGTTTGTTCATACTTGTGAAACTTCTGAGTGCCTTATTTTTTAATATTTATATTTTTAAAAATGTAATTGTCTATATAGGAAGTAGAATAGGTCTAATAGTAGTTGAAGTTCAGCCTGATGGAGAAGCAGTGGATTTTTTGGGTTTCGTTTATCCTCATGACATGTTGCAGAGGAAGAGGTGAAATCTGTTAGGGCATACAAAGGAATGGGTTGTTAATAAGATGCAAAAAACCAGTTGTCCTTTATCAATTCTTAAGGTTAGGTTTTTTTGATAGATGTCTTCCACAGAGACTGGAGGAAACCCCTGAACAGCAGTCACTTCGAGGGTAATCCATAGGAACATGACATCATCTCTACCTGTACTTATACTCTTTTGACCTGATGAAACTGTGCAGATGGATTAGTGGTATAACTTTTATACACGTGAAAATACTTACAAAATAGCGTGCTTTCATAAAGCATTGATTGCTTTACTTTAAAGCTAGTATTCACTCACTTCATTTTGAACTGTGCTGGCTTTTATAATATCATGCCCGTTTATGTATGCTGACTAACACATTGGAAACTTTTCTGAACAAGTTTAATCTTACCTTGAGAAACAGCAGCAGCTACTGTATTTTAATTAGGAGCTTGTGAACTTGCCCCTGAGAGGTGCAGTTCCATGTTTACTTGAAACTTGTGTTAAGTGGAAGCTGTTGCTGAAATGGGGGAAGTGTCATGTCCTCTTCTTGCTTGGTTGTGTTGGCACTTGTGCTTGTAATGTGACATGGTGAATCATACCAGGAAATTTATCTGGCTGAAAATGAATCTATTTTTATTTTCCTAGCTAACTTTCACATGTATCGTTTCCCTGACCTGACTCACTGTGTAGCTGCACAAACGGTAGTGCTGGCACACACGGGAATGCATGAGCAGCAGCATGGAGGGGCAGGACAGCTTCCTCCTAGTGGCAACCCCCACCTTTGCGAGAGTAAATTGGTTATAAAACTGCACCTAAAACTTAGGTTAATACCATGAGCAGACTGCAGCGCAACTAGTTTGTATTTCTAGATGGTTTTCTTTGAAGTTCCTGCTTAGGAAAGCACCATTGATTTACTCTGTGCTAGTCCTAAACATGATTGAATTAAAAAATGCCACCAGGAGGCTAGCTAGTTCCTATTCCTGTGTGTTTATAGTTTTTAATCAAACAGTAATTTTTAACAGAATAGTGACTTGGCTAATGTCTGAAACATTAAATGGTTCCTTCATCCAAATGATACAGTAGCTTTGTAATCCTCTTGGGTTTAGAGTTTGAAATCTGTTTAAAAAGAGTATTTTAACCAAAAAACCCACCCAAAGCTTATGATAGACAGATACCCTTCTGAGGCTAGTGAGTTGTTGGCTTCTGGGCATTACTTAAGATTAAAATTGTACTTTGGGTTCTCAGAGTTCTGAATATACATACTGTGTTGGTAGACAATCAGTGAAACTTCAGATAATGTTAATTTTTAAGCATCTTAAGTTTTCCATGGAGTTTCTGCAGTAGAGTTTCTGTAGAGTTTCTGCTTCAATTGGTAGAATTCCTGTAAAAGTAGATTTTGGATAAGATTCATTCTTTGCAGGCCTACTTCTGGGTTTGTTTGGTTATATACCAAAATTTGGAGCAGGTTCAAGCTCTTTATAATTTCAGCTTGCACAATGAATATTTGAAATGAATTTTTGTTGTAAACATTTGTATTTGGGATCCCTTTGGATGGTTTTCAATCACAGCCAAGATCTTACACATTTAATTTACACCACGTGCATAGGATTTTATGTGGAGCTGCCGTTGGCACAAAGAGGCTTATGTAGAGCTGATGAACTTTTCCCTCACTTGATCCAACCATCCTTGGTCCAGAGGAGACAGGGAATTGCTGTTATGTGCAGCAGTGTGGGCAGCCATGCTGATATTAGACCAAATAGATAAATTCCATGGTGAATTCCACAGCTTTTTTCAGGGATCCTTTCTAACACTTTGTGTTCCCCTGCACACTCTCCAAGAAGATAGCTGTAGATATTATTTAGTCTGTAAAGAGAGAGTTAAGGAAACAGTTATGGTCATACTGTATTGTTTGTGGTATATAATAGCTGTGTAATACATACTTATGTATAAGTCTAAGTGAGGCTTTTTTTTTTTTTGTGGCAGCCTCCCAGGTATCAGTATAGTCATTAATAGATAATGCTACAAATGTTGAGTGTATTGGTAGTGAGGTTTTAAATAATCTGCTGTAGATAGGCAAATAATAATAAATATTACTTTCAATAATAAAAGCTTGACCCACTCAAACAAGGTCACATTCTAAAAAATTCTAATATTAATAGGTATTTTGAGTGTTTTTGAGGAACATACTTCAATAATTAAACTTATTCTTACATAACAACATAAAATCTGAATTTGTGTTGGTTTCTTGTAATGAATTTTTCTGTAAAAGAGGTAACAAGTTGCTACTCCAGAGCTGGGTAAAATAGGTGGGAGAAAAAAGCTCTTTTTATTTAGAGGCAACATGAGTGCAAAAGCATCACAGTCTGGTTGTCCACAGTGTGTCTGACCTTTCCTTACAAAAGGAAAATATCTCTATAATAAAGTGAGTTTTGCTGGATAGAAAGTTACAGGTCTTTATATTCAGTGAAATCATTGTCACTGGTAAATTGCCTCACAATAGGCATTTGTGTAGTAAATACGATCCTGCATTAGAGCTTTAGCATATTAATAGCCTTTCCTTTCTTGCAATCCACTTTATTCCCTAAAAGCCATCCGTGGTTGGTAGACTGTTGATGTCAATGTATTTGTAGCTGTAGTCTAAAGGAAGGTTTTATGCTGATTCGATGCACAGTTTATAAAAAGGGTGGCTTACCACAATCTCTGTCTTTTGCCAATTGACATTTTTAAAGTATACTCTAGATATCTTGTTTTCTTTGGAGTTCCTTGAAAATCTGTTTGTATTTCTTCATTTAGAGTGCGAGTGTCTTATTTTTAATACACAAAGCAACAATTGAATCAATTCATTAACATTTTAATTTTTCCTCAGAATAGATAAATATTAACAATTACTCTCTACCAAGAGATTTTGATGCATCATGATTTAAGCAATGCTTGAAGAACGCATTATTAAATGCTATTATTTATGGTGTTTAAAAATGCACCATCTTAAATACAAATGCTTTTAGTGTACATAAAGCCTTACAGAGGCTTAAAATTGGAAAGATAGGGTGCAACAAAACATGTAAAGATGGAAGTTTCCTCAAGTCCTCATTATGCGAAAAGAGGTGGATCTTTTTTCAATTTTAAGTGCATTGATGTGCTTTTTAAACTATGGAATGGTGTGAGCTGCCGTGGAGCCTAGGATATGGACCAGGTACCAAGAGTAGCAAAGATCAGGAGAACTTTCTCAGAATCTGTTGTAAGGATAGTCTCCAAGGAGATAGCCTTTTATGCTCCTGCTGTGCTGAAGAGTGCTTTCGTTTCTGAAAGAGAAACATGCAGTGATGGTTTCAGCTTCTACTGTAGTTAGAAATTCTGTTCCTGGTTTGAAATGGTAAAAATGGGTGAATTAGAATACTTTACAGGTGTTTTCCTTTTGGTTCATACTGCAACTGCTATTGGTTATTCCCAGTGTAAAAGTCCCTCGTCATTTTGCTACACCTTTCCCTTGGCCACAGTTGTTCTCTGGTCTTGTTGGAAAGAGTCACTGGTAAATGCTACTATTTTTGCACAGGTCTAAGCAGCTGGTGGGCCCGTTGAGGGTAGAGAGAGATTGATAAAATGGGAAGTATACAGAGAATGGACACATTTAAAAGATGTCTGGGGTTTTTAAGCTCTTTAGGCTGGGGATATGAGCAACTTTGGTATAGAAAGGAAGTAACTATTGCTAGATACAACAGCATCAAAGAAGAAAAAAATAGAGAAAGTTTAATGTGAGGATAGGGTTTCAGGAAAAAAAAATGCTGAAAGCTTACATAGGAGACATTGGTAATTCTTAATTACTTAAGAAATCATGAGAAGTTTCTGTAATAAAGAAAAATTCCGTGGTAATTGCAGTAACTTCTGAGATGCTGCAACATGTCCTTGTCCTTCAGTGATTAGAAGATGAAGTTAAACGAAAAGCATTATCTTTTTGTTGTTGTTTGTCTGTTTTGTTTACAATGCTATTATGTAATTGTAAGGAAAAAAAATCAATATAATTTAATCCCTGGAAGCTCCCAGCATAAATACTACACTGGAAAGTAAAGGAATACAAGAAGGGACTAAATTTATGTATCTTGGTAGTAAGGTGCCTGTCATCTGGGGATTTCAGCAAGGAGCTAGCGTTACAAATTGGCAAGGCAACAGTTTCATTTACCAACTAAATAAGATATGGTCATAAAAATCCATGTTTTAAAGACCAGGGTGTGAAACTTCAACTCAGATATTTCTTTCCATCTCAACATATGGATGTGAAAGCTGGAAATCCAACAAAGGTACAGACATCTAAATGCCTTTGAAAGCAAACGCCTTAGAAAAATACTATGTATTAAATGGAATGAATTTATAACAGATGCCAAGATTCATTAGACAGCTCAAAAACCCCTTGGCTCTAAAGTTATCCAGAAAAGAAGATGGAATTATCATCTGGAACATATGTTAAGAATGAAGCCAGAGCATCTGTCATGGAAAGCATGCCACTGGGCAGCTGGAGGAACATGCAAAAAGCACCAACTGAAAGAGTGTCTCCACT
>VYZV01023578.1:0-15120 GCA_013401275.1 Pandion haliaetus | reverse complement strand
TTTTTTTTTTTTTTTTCCCCCCAGTGTGTGTAAACTGAAGGTTTTGGGTTGTTTTCTGTTAAGATTGCAGATAGTAAAGGATGGTTAAAAATTGAAGGTCAGGATTAAAAAATACAGAGTAAGTTCAGTACTTAATTGTCATGTATTTTCATTTATTTTGGAATTTGCATTTAATTTCTTTAGCCATGAAAAGAGAAAGAAGATTGTGTAATCAAATAAATCTTCAGATGCATTCCCACTGATTGGCTTAATCTGTAATAGAGCATTCAGGATTCCTAGGATAAAGATCCAGAATTGGTTTATCCAAGTAACCTACAGTTAATGAGAGTACTATGGATTTAATTTTCTCTGAGAGCACTTGCTCTTACCTTTTTCTACTTTTTGTCACTTTGCAGGAGTTCTGGAGTTTCTGAACTAGCAGCTCTCTGTGCTATACTGTCTTTTAACTTGCCCTAGTATTAGCCTAATGTTACAAAGGTTTGTGTTAGAAACACCTTAGCAGAATTTAGATTTCATAAAAGACTTCTGGTTGAAATGTAAGCTTTCATATCTGTTATCTCAGTCTGTCTCTTGACCTTGTGCTATGCAAAACATTTTATTAAAATACAACAATCTGAACTAAGTTTGTCCAAAGTAAGTAGTCAGTAATGTCTTAGACTTGGTAAATAGCATTGTTTTGTGTTCTTTTTTTCCCTTACGTTTTTCCAGGCAAAAAAAAGAAGTCTTCACTCAGTAACATGGAGGCANNNGTTTCTTGGGTTTTTTCCCCTCGTTGAATCATCTCACTGGCACCCAGCCTAACACGTGGGAATGAGTGCTTCCTGTGAGAGGTTTAAACCTTCTAGATGCAAGTTCACCTTCTAGATGCATTTTGTGAGTCTAAGTAGTGAACCAAGACTGTTAGTTCCACTTAGCAGGCCAACAAGTTTAGGCAAAGTGAATAGCTCCTCAAACATTTCAAAGGTGTATTGATAGCTGCAGCTTTTCTGTTTCTTCCACTTACAGTATGATGAGTGTTACAGTGATTATTTCTTAATGCCTCATAAAGGTGAGAAAAGCTTGCAAATGCAATTCAGCTGCACTTAAAGGTTCAACATTCAGGAAACATAATTTGTTTTTCCTTTTCCTTTAAAATATTTACAGATATTTTTATCCCTTTTACACATTTGGTGTTGATGGAACACAGTTTAGGTGCCTTCCTCCTGTGCATTGGAGGTAAGGCATCTAGCCGTTCTCTGTCCTTCAGACTCTAGATGTTCACGATTTTCTACTTTGACAGATTGTGCTTCTGATTTATTATGTAATTAGATCCAGTTAGGACTACAGGTAGAACTTTACAAAGTTTTATCAGAGGTTGTCCATTCTGCCAAATTCAGAGGAGACATTGTGTGGTATACTATTTCACGTTATGTGTTGACTAGTGTTTTGAAATACAGTTGTCCTGTGCTCACTGCTAAAGAGTTTTGCTGAACAGTATGTAACAATAAAAAATATTTGGGAGCTAAAAATACAGGATTACTGCATGCTTTGACCTGTGGTCAGTGAGTTGGCAGGAGTAGCCTTGTATTGTTTGTTCAAGGTTTGTTTGAATAGAACAATTATAGGATGATCATTAAAAATGCTGGCATATTATTTTCCAGGAGCAGTGGATTAAAAACACACCTTGAAGAAAGAGCGTTTTTAAGTATTCAGTTGGATTACATTAAACAAAGTAGGAACAAAAAGAAAACATTGTGTAAATCTTCATTTGAAAAATACTGAATTCTAGTTATTGAGGAAGTGGTTGTTTATGGAAATTGTGTATTTTTCTGTGCATTTTCCGTGCAGTGTTTTGAAGCCATATACTACAAATTCGTAATTTAACAGAATCTTGATCTCTGAGAGAGAGAGAGGCAGCCCCTCCATGTAGAGGAGCTCCAGTAGGATGAAGGGAGACCCTCAGTGGATTTTTGCCAAAGACTAAAGGAAGACTTCATCCCCGCCATTTTGATGCAGAGTCAAAATCAAACTAGACGTACAGAGCTGTAGTTACAACTAAGAGGGGTTGCCAGCTTGATGGTCTTGAGTAAGTGATTCTCTGGTGTAGAAATCTGGTTTGCACAGATGAGAGTGTGTGGGTTCCCAGAGTACAGCTCTGCTGAGTTTATGCCAGACTTTTGACTAAATCAGTTCTGTAATAAAATCGGAATGTTTCAGTGTTTGTCTTTCTGCTGTGTAGGGTCAGCATGCCTGCCTTATTTTGTCCTTGTTCCTGACTCAACTTTATTCCTTTCGTAGCTGGTTGCAGATTTTTTGGGAATTGCCTGTGAAGGAAGATTGGCATTTCCTTCCACTTTGCCTTTGTACTGCTGAATGTAGTCACTCCCTCCTCCCAGAAACTGTTAACCTGTAGTTCAGGTTAACGTGTTGGGCAGCAGCAAGCAAATAGGAGACAGCTGACTTCTTCCCAAGCTGGAGTACTAGAGCAGTGGGTTGGAATATGAGAGGAGATGTATGGATAAAGTCACTTTTTAATTTTAATTCAGTTTAGGATTCTGGTTAAAGTTCAGAGAGAGCTCGCTGCTTCCCTGTCCTCGTTTTGGCTGAGATAGAGTTAGTTTTCTTTCTAGTAGCTGGTATAGTGTTATGGTTTGGATTCAGTATGAGAAGAATGTTGATAACGTGCTGATGTTTTCAGTTGTTGCTAAGTAATGTTTAGTCTAAAGTCAAGGATTTTTCAGCTTCTTATGCTCAGCCAGCAAGAAGGCTGGAGGGGCACAAGAAGTTGGAGGGGACACAGCCAGGACAGCTGACCCAAACTGGCCAAAGGGGTATTCCACACCATGTGATATCATGTCCAGTATATAAACTGGAGGGAGTGGGGGTGGGGGGGATCGCCGCTCAGGGACTAACTGGGCATTGGTCGGTGAGTGGTGAGCAATTGCATTGTGCATCACTTGTTTTGTATATTCCAATCCTTTTATTATTACTATTGTCATTTTATTAGTGTTATCATTATCATTTTTAGTTTCTTCTTTTCTGTTCTATTAAACCATTCGTATCTCAACCCACGAGTTTTACTTCTTTTCCCGATTCTCTCCCCCATCGCACTGGGTTGGGGGGGAAGTGAGTGAGCGGCTGCCTGGTGTCTAGTTGGTGGCTGGGGTTAAACCACGACATTCCTGTAGCTGTTTCTGTTGCCAGGCTGGAGAAGATGTGACTCGGACTTGTCCTTTGTGAATGAGTCCACTTGGTCAAGTGGAAGATCCAGGTGGAATGAGAGGCGCTCCATATTTTCCCCAGTAAATCTGAGTGGAATAAGGAGTGTAACTCGTGTCCAATTAAAAGCAAAATAGAAATTCTTCTCCAAACCCACTTTTCTTAAAATCTAGGTAATATTTTAATTTTATGTCTGAAGGTGATCCATGACTGTTGTCAAGGTTGTACTTATGATGATGAAAGAGTGCTTCCTGTGTATAAAAAAAATGTTTATTGAACAAATGGACGGTTGCAGTTCAGTTGCAGTGTGGATATGTGAGTCTTAATAAGAAAATGGAAAAGTATATCACTTCCTCATTAACCTCACTAAGCTAGGTGAACTAGTACAGCTGTCCTTATGTTGCAAATTACCTACCAAAATAACTAGTTAACTTCAAAAATATTGGCCTTTGTTTCCAACAAGGCTGCCAATTTAGATTAGGTATTGATACATTTTTATTTGACTTAAAAATATGGTGTTGGAAGAGATTTTGAGTGTTAGTTGTCTGTCCCCCATTTTGATGCTGAGTCAACCAAAAAACAGTCCTTGCACGATGTTTGTCTGGGGTGCTCTTGAAAGCTTCAGTGGCCTTCTGACATGAAGTTGTTCTGCAACTTAACAAACTTTATTTGGACTAACTTTCTAACAATATGTAATCTAAATTTCCCTGCTGATCACTTTTTGTACTGCCATCTGTAGATGTGAAGCACAATTAATCACTGTCCTCCTTATGAGACTCGCATATTTTAAGATTATTATATTCCGCCTCCCTCTTATTCCCTGCCATATTCTCTGTTCTAGGCTAAGCCTAGCCAGTTATTTTACTGTGCTTCAAACTTGGTATTTTCTTACAAACAAACAAATAAAAAACTTCATAGTGGTGTTGTCCTCTCAGGACATTTCTCAATTTAGCTTTTTTTCCCCCCCCCTTAATTTTTTTTTTCTTAATTTGGTAGTGCTCAAAATTTGTAAATAGTGATATTTCAGAGCTTTTATCTTTGCCTGATAGAGAGGAATAAATTCTTGTTTTAGTTCTTTCCCTTCATTTACATACAAAATCTTTGTTAATATGTAGCACAATGATATTTGTCTCTTAAAGAATCATAGAATGGTTTGGTTTGGAAGGGACCTTGAAGATTATCTAGTTCCAAACCCCCTGCCACGGGCAGGGACACTTTCCACTAGACCAGGTTGCTATTTGATATGATTTGATATGATATGATATGATACTTTGATATGATTTGATATCATATTTGTCTCTTCTGTAACACAATTGCATTGTTTGTTCTTCCCAGATTTTTTCAAAGACAATCAAATTTCTAAATCTGGACTACTTTTCTAAAGAACTCCTGCTGTCCGGGTGTCTCCATAAGTGACTGATTTGTATCCAGAGGGTTTTTTTTTTTTTTTTTTTTTTTTTTTTGACCTTGTGCAATATTTGTCTTGCTCTTTATTGTTCCGTAGCTGATGTGCTGAAACCATCCTTACTCCAAAGTTGTTTTTTCTTATTTTTTTGAGATATACTTAACTGTTCTGTGGTGGCTTTATTTTGTACTAAATAGCTTTTTTCATCATATCCAGATAAATGATCTCTTCAGTATGTCTGTGACAATTCAGTTCACTGATCAGTAAAAACAGAATTCAAAGGAATAAGGAATGGAGAATTATTCTTCCTTCCATTGTTTAAAATGTTGGGAGGAAAAAAATCTGAGGCAAGATTAGTTAGATTTCCCGTAATGAGTGGTGACATTGGAGTGATCTAGAATATTTTGTTATTCCGGGAAGCTGGATGAGTAACACTCAAATACTTTTTATAAATCTGTTGATTTCCATCAACTGTTGTAGTATTATTATAATCTTTTATTAACACATCCTATTACATTTAAATTTGCCACTGGCTTTTTTTGCTAAGGAATTTTTGTTTGTTTATTTTAATGTATTATAAAGAGAGTTGGAAATGGTGTTTAACTGTTTGGGTTATCATTTTTGTGATGTTTTACTCTCTGGAAAAAAAAAACCAGTTTCTGTTTGCTTATATAAAGCATATTGATTTCACCTGAGGAAAATAAATATAGTGATATTCTGAACTGTCAGAGGGGGCGAAGATACCCTGAGCTATATTGTACAAAGTCTTTGACCAGTGATCACCATAGAGTTCTTGTTTTGATGGAAGATTAGATGGTCTTTACCTGTGACTCCTACTGTCAGGTGTTTTTGATAGATTCATGCATTATACGAGGCTTACAAAATCTCTTTGAAAGTGGGGCTGTGCTTAGGTGGGATGTTATTTCAGTGCATTTACTTTTGTTTGAGAGGTTTCCTTTCAAGTTTGTGCTAGTGCTAATTTTAAAGAGAAAATGGCAATTTATCTTCCAGGTCTTTTTGGTGTGGGGATGTATGCATTTCTGAAGTGTTTCCCTCCTTCCCTTTCTCTTGCCTCTAACAAAATAGAGTAGGGAGCACCCAGTATGTCCATGTTCCTAAGTGTTAGTGTGATACAGGTTTCCTGCACATATCCTGAACGTTTAGGAGATACATCTCACTTTTGTGGGAAACTTGTAGGCTGTCTTCTCATTGACATCTCTCTGTCAGACACCTCATGTTTTAGAGCTCGAGCAAGGTAATTCCTAGGAGAGCAGTCACATGTGACTTTGCTGTAGTACAGTAGTTCACCTTGCTCCCTTTAGCAGTCAGCGATGGACCGACCGTAGTACCTGAGGCCACTGAAGAGGAGATAATCTTCTTAAAACCCAGAACAAATCCCTCAGTGAAGGAGGATTCCTCCACGTTCTGCCCTACTAAAAGGGGGTGGTGTTCCTGCAGCAGGTAGGCATTTTTCCAACAAGACAGCTACGTTAGCAGAAATTTGCACAGCAGATGAAACCTTAACATGGAGATTTATTTTTTATCTTCTTTAAAAAAAAGAAACAGTTTTTCTCACAAAGCAGTGATTTTTGCCATTCAGTTCACAGCTTCCGCTTTTGGGTATCTACAGAAAGGTTTGGGATCCCAGCCCCCAGCAGGGAGGGCCTGTGCCACTAATGCTCCTTTACCTTTTCTAACCTTCCAGCTGGTGACAAGAGAAGCTCCAAAACCTGTAGATAGGCCGGTCATGTTTAACTTGCTGATCAGAGCTGCCCTAATATATGGGTACCTAGGAATATGTAGTAAACGCTGTTCCTGATAGATGTTTGTTCTGATTTCCCTTCTCGCTCCCCCCACTCCCAGCCCCCGGCTTTCCCTGATCTCCATCATCTAGGACTTCTGACATGATACGTTGGTAAGCACCTACTTTTGATGGCTTGGTTTGTTTTGGAGGTGGGAAGTGCTGTGTAGTGCTAGCTGGAGATTGGAAGTTTGGTATACTTTTCCTGGGAATTTACTGTACATTTCCATGTAGAATTCTACTTAAATTCAGTTCACTCTGTCCTCTTCTGATACAGTTTTTCCTGTAGCATGGCATTTCACACTCCTTTTGTAGTTTTAGACTCACATTTCCTACTTATTAAGCAAATTGGGTGTTTTAATGTGGTGCTACAAGTGCTCATTAAAGCAATTTTTCCAACAGCTGATTATTATTTCTCCTTTTTATTTTTTGTTAAATTTCCTTTTTTTTAAATTTGAGAAAGCTAGCCAGCAGAGATTTTTATTTCATTTGTTCTGTGTAAAATAGTCAATTCCTTTCCATTCTTTGTTCTTACAGCTCTTAAATGCTTAGAAATCTGTTTTCAGTTGCTGCAAGTAGCCTAAAAAAGTTTGTGTTTTTTTTCTTACCTGTGGATGTAGTTGTATGCTTTGTTTGTGATGCCAGATACAATAAGGACTCCATAATGAGCTAAATTATGCTTTTCCAAATGGGTCAGATGTTTTGGGAGTGTGAATCAGCTTTCTGAAACCTATTTCTGAATTTTGCAGTCCCTCCTTCAAGAAGCACGAAACACGGAAACACAAGAAAAGGGGCTGTGAACTTACTGTATTTTTAGATTTTCATAAACTTATTTCAAAATCAAATTGTTTTTATTGGATGTGAGTGTTCAGTGACCCAGTTGGCGTTGTTTTCAGCAATCTAGATGATACAGATACTTCTTTTTAATGTGTGGTTTGACTGTACATTGTGTAAATAACTTTTTCTGGATCAAAAAAACCCTAACCTGAATATTACTTGAATGGTCTTTTCTTGCAGTTTAACATTGTGGATTTTTTCTTTGGTATGTAAGTGCATTGATGCATAAGACATCACTGAAGTAGTGTAAAATGGTGATACTGGAGCAATTTTGAATCCTCGCCTAATGCACTTCAACTTTGCAGTAGCAAATTTTGCCTTTTCTACTTTTGTAACTCATTTNTTTCTTCGGAAAACATACCTATGGGATGATGTGCATTTTGTCATTCCCTTCTATAAAGTAATGTTTGCTTAATGGAATATGAGGGATGTATTTGTGAATTAGTACACTTGTACGTACTACAAATTGGAAAGTAAATTATATTTTCAAATACTTGTTTTATCATATCGCAAAGACCTTTTCTGGTTTCGTACAGATGTCTGGACTATGAATAAGGTCCTTGTCCAGAGAAATATTTTCATAGTTATGCTGTAGTATCTTGACTCATTGCTTCACTGCCATTATATTTGGTAGACTTACTTGAAACCTGACAGAAGTGTGGTGCCACAGATAGGAGGTAGTGCTTACAGTTCCAGCGATTGATGTCTGGGGTGGGGGGAAAGGACCTGAGTAAAGACCTGTGAGTAAAACCATTTTCGTTCACATCAGAAACACAGATTGTGACTTGCACTGCGTTAAGGGAGTGCAAGAGAACCTGAATATAACTATTAAGTATTTAATATATCTGTAATAATAAAAATTTGCTAGGGAATACATTTAAGAAGTTTATTATCAAGCTTCAGACATTGAAATGAGGCTTCTAAGACCAGACAGGAATTATGTTTAAATACCTGAGAGCTCCTATAAAAATGTGTAGTATTGTTACACGTGAAACTGTGAGCATATCTTACTGTTTTACATTTACAGCAAAAGGTTGCGTAGATAAAAATATGAAAGCCTGTAGTAGTTAAATCAAACTCTGTAGTGTTACTGGATCATGTAATTGAATGCTTATGTTCTGCAGGAGGTTTCGCCTGTATGGGTCTTTGATGTCTGTGCTGAGCCCTGTTGAGACGAATTTGAATCACTGCCAGTGTATTGCTCTGGTCTGTTACAGCCTTACTTCTTGCAGTGGTATTTTCTCCTTAAAGTTACAGATTCCAAGCTAATATGGCACTGCATTTTAAATGTACATATATTGTAAGATTAATTTTAGGGTGAAACATAAGAATACAAGACTGAACAAAGGCCTTGACCTCACAAATGAGTGTAGACTCTGCCTTCAGATTGGTATTGGCTTCTTTGGGGCTTCTTACAGATGACTCCAGCCTGTGGCTGGTGCATCTCATGGATAGAGGAGCTGTGTAGATCCCTGCACCTTGGCAGAGTTTTGCTTGAACTCTACCTAGGTGACCTGGGCTGGTGGCTGATCAGAGAACTTTAAAATGATACAAGTGTGATGGATCAGGCCTACCTATTGTTTTTACCAGGCTTCTGCTGTTACTCTGTCTGAATTAGTAAAATCTTTGTTCAGTAATGCATTCTGCGCTCGCTTGCTCTCTTTCTTCCCGCTCTCTCTAGTCACCAGTATGTTGAAGCATTAATCCCAGTATTTTACATCCCTAAGGGTAGGGCTTTTCTTTTTCTGAAGATGCTGCTCCCCTGCTGGATGTATTAACTTGTGTGGAGCCTGTGATGTTTACACCTCGGAATGTCTCTAAATCTTGAGGTTCCTAAATAAGGCAATATTGCCTTCAAACAATGTAGAATTATGCTGATGTAGCCAACTCACAAAATTACAAAGTTATGTATTTATATGCATAATTTCTTTAATGTTAAAAATGGAAAAGTATTTTTAAGTCTGCTTTTCACGTAATTGCAAACTCATGGAATACAGACAAAACCATAAAATAGTCTTAAAAATGTGAAGATGACGTTTTACTGCTTACTTATGTCTGCAAAGGAATCTCACAGTATATTGGTGGTCTGTTTTCCAGAAATACTGTTACTCTAATTCAACCCACCTCAAGAGCTGATGATAAAAACCTTGATGTGAAACACACTTTCACGGCAGAAGAGTGCAGGTGCAAAATAGAAAAGCAAGCATTTTTTCAAGTGACATCTATTGTTTTCTCTGCAACATGTAGGAATACCAGAATATTTTTAGATGAAAAAGATTAAAAAATTATCCATTGCGTTTGTGATAGCTTATATGTTTGGGTTAGTTATTTATTGTTTGCAATATCCATAATGCTATCTTAAGCATCCTAATTAGGTTTCAGCTTTTCAGAGGGAGGCTGGAAGGCTCTCATGCAGTTGTGGTGCTGTGGTGGGGTGCGTGCAGCACAGCTGCCTTCTGATGTCAGTCGCTATTTCAATGCAATGAAAGTGGGAGAGGAAGAGCATTAAAAAGACAGTTTAAGAAAAAAGTGTCGTCAGTAAGCAAATTATTTTTGTCTGTGTTGTTTTGATTAGGATATGAAATAACAAGTAAAGTCTGATTGCTACAAAAGAAATTACATCTGGAGAGTTTAACTGGGGCAGTTTCAGAAACTTTTTGGTGAAATGTGTCATTTTGCCCCCACACTTGGGAGAACTCTTGAGTTCTCTTTAGCAAAAACTCCTGGTAATACCTGTATTCGCCTGGCCTTCAAGCAGAGCAGAATCCTCTCTTCTCAGTGCTCTGTATTTGTTAGGAGTTACAGCGCTGTCTTCAGAGACACTGGAAGAATGGTGGCTTCCCTGTGGAAAAGGGGAATAGCCACACGGATCCATGCGTAAGGTGCTCAATACTTGCTGAGCAGGATAAGCGTTTCCCGGGTTTGTTTCCTCCCTTTGTAGGCATCCTTTTGCTATGCTGATAATGGCATGGTATCTTGTGGGGTTTTTCTTGGGGTCTTCTTGGATTTTGTAGACTAGGATTGAAAGACACAACGGATAATTTCTGCTGATTTTTGTGCTCAAGGACCCAGTTGGATTCCAGTGTGAGGTGAAAAATGTTTCTGGAAAATGTTTCTTATGATGGACTGGCATTTTCCTTTCAGATACGTCAACACTGGCACATGAGTCTTGTGGGAGGGCAAGAAAGGTGAATTAATCGACATTTGTGGTGAAGGAACTTGTGTTTTGTTTGCTTGTTTTAAATAGAGAACGTGTGAAGACTTTGGAGAGATTGCATATAATATAAGAATATATTCTATATCTTGATAGAGAAAATATTTTAACATGTATTCATTAGAAATAAAAAAATGGTTAATTAAAATTACTAATATGAAAAAGGTACTCAGCCACTAAAAAGCTGGACAATATTCACTAATGGTTGCCATAAGATTACTGATGTCGAAGTATAAGGATTGTTCTTGAGAGTACCGAACAAAATTTTGTGCTACCATTTAAAACACATGGCTTGCATACCAACTTTGGTTTGTATGTTCATACACATACAGCAGTCTGAATCACAATTGGTTTTCTTTGGGTTTTGTTGCACCTCTTTGTGTGGCTGACCTCAAAAGAAAGGATCTAAGTGATGACAGTAAACATTAAAATTTGCTTTTTAAAAATATATACTCCTAGAACACAAAATTTCAGTTTAAAAATAAGTTTGTTAAAAGGATTTTTTTTTTTTTTTTTTTTTTTTGTTAAATGTAACACAGCTATTTCTCTGTTACCGTCAAAGCACTTTAAGGACATAAAACATGCCTCTGTAAGGATTTCTTTTGAAGGTAGGTATGATTTCTATCAGAGCGAGGTGTCATCTGCTTTTTTAGAACATTCTTAAGGAGACATGAATCAATGCGTGTCCATTGAAGACTGGGAAGCAACCTTCTTATCTTTATACCCGTACTGAGGTGTTTTTGAGACTGGTTATTAGAAGAATATTGTGAACTCAGTTTTAGAAACATGCATAGGTGCATGACTTTCATCCCAGTCTTTCTTTAGATTGGAAAGTCTCTTTTTTTCTAAGCATAACACATAGGATGAACACTTTTTAAAAATTAGTGGTCTGCTTATGCTGAAGCACTGCCTGCAGATGGTCCAGTTAGTTTGGCCTTTGGTGTGGTGGTCAGTTACCCCCAAATCATTATGGGCTTTAAGTGTCTTCAGCTGCTGGGTGGAGCTGGTTGGGGTGGGCTGCAGTGGATGGGGCTCGGCTCCCTGCAGGTTTGTGCCCCACCATCAGCTGTGGCCAGTTTAAAGCTTGTTCCTGTGTTTGTGCCTGGGTTTGCCTTCTCCTGCGCAGAGTCTTCCGTTATCTGATCATACATCATCTACTGGGGATTTTCCTCCTGCCCGACCGGTTACACATCTCTCCCTCTCCTTGACATGGGTGTCTGCTTTCACAAATTTTATGGGAATGTATCAGAGATGCCTGCTTTTTGTCACACTTAGATGATATCAGCTGCTGGTTTTAAAAGGTATAGGGGAAAGAAATAGAGTTGTTATTTGAGCACCTAATTTGCTTGGTCTTTGTTGTTGGCTGGTTTTTCTGGCAAAACTGTCTTTCCTGTAATTCACCTAATTCGCCTCTTTTGCTCATCCATTGCACTGCCTTATGAAACATGTAATTCTACTGCAGAAGCTATCTCAAAGAGAAAATTGGAGCACATGTTGGCTGAACTGTAGTTTCCCTGAGACACCACAGCAACATTTCTAAATTTAATATTTTCTGGATTTCTTCTAGTCAAAGATAAAACTTGCATTTTGATTTAGTTTCAGTGCGGAAAACATGTAGAAAAGCTACTTGGAATTACAGTATAGGACTATATGAGTTAATGGGGTGGGCAATCATAATTGCTGGTTTTAGAGAGCTCATCTAGACAGTTATTTTTTTTCTTGTCATTTTTACTGTACGATTTTTTTGTATTTTATTTATAGTATACCTGTACTCATGAATTTTCGTCACGAATTTTTATGTTGTAAATATTTTGAATATTTATTTTAAAGTCAATTTTGTAGTCTCATATTGTCCCTGTATGTTTGACACTATAGAAGTTTTATTTGGATCTGATCATGTTTTACTCTGATTATATTTTGTATACCCAACTATACACTAGCAGATTTAATTAGAAATAATGCATAGTGACAACTTATTCTTTAAGTAAGAATATAGACATTTCTAGAGAAAACCAGACGAAAATAGAATTAAAGTTCAGCATCCACATCAATAATTTATGTTTCCGACAGTTCCAGCATACAGAAAAACTTGTGGAAAATTAGAATGAAATAAGCATAAAGGAATACAAAGGCAGTTGAATGAATGCTTTCAAATAGCTGTAGCTGCTGGATTAAAGTATTTGAAAATATGTAGACTCAAATGAGCTTTCAAATTATTTTTCCTTCTGGGAGACACTTTCTTGTTCTTTCTTTCATTCTTTCTCATTTTTAATTCAGTTACGATATCCTTGCACACAGACTTAGGGTTTGTTAACTTGATTACTTCCCCCCCCCCCAGTTTAAAAAGACTGGATTTATCTGAAGTTTTGGCTTAACTTTGATAGCTGAGGTTTATAACACTTTTAGACAATCACAGGAGTAACATAGCTATCTTCAGATCTGTTAAAAAATGTATTACATTTTAGTGTTTCCATATGTGTGCTCATGTGTGTATGTGCATGGTTAAATTTACTTTCTCGTAATAAAGGGTAGTTTTGACAGTGGATGAAGTGACAGGAACCTTCCTCTGAGCTTGGAGGAGAAAATAATAAAGTATTGAATTACTTGTTTTGCTTTTTATGGTGACATGTTATATCATGCTACCTTAAGAAAAAGTTGGTCAAAACATTATTGGTTTTTTATTGAAAAAGTTATTTTATTGAAAAGCTTTTTATTGAAAGTCTTCGTTGTTCATTGAACCTTTAGTTGTTAATTCTGTGCAAGGTTAATAGCTTTATAGAGTTGTTCCTCAAGAAACTCTAAAAGTAAGCCTTCAGCAGTGGTATAACCTCTTTATTTTTGTATGTTTGATGATTTTACGATGAAGTACTAATTTTCTTCAAAGTGCTCTATACTGATGTGCCTAATACTTTTTAAGAATTGAGGAAGTATAGATTGTAAAATTAATTTGGTTTTTATTAATTTCTGTTGATATCAAGACTGAAAGTTCAGAGTGTTTTGTGATAAAAACATTTAGAAGTTGTCTGTATGCCTGTATTAAGATAACTTTATGTTAGTATTTCTTCCATAGGTAATGATTTATTGGATAATTTTTGGACTTAAAAAGTTGTTGGAGTAACTTTTGCAGATCTTCTGTAAGTCTCACAAGAAAATAAATCAGATTTATGAATGACATCTACCAAGACTGTCAGGGTTTGTTGTGAGATAGGCTTGACCCCTGCTGCTGGTAGTTTAGTGTGTACTGTTAGATTAGGTTGTATTTCATTGCTTTTTGGTGCTGTGTCCTTGGTGACTTTTCCACTTAAATTTTATTTGGTTCCAAAACATGGAATGAATCAATTCTCATCGTGCCCACATTAATCTTGAACATAATTCTTGCTGTTTTTTGTGAACTGAGGTGGCAGCTGAAAGTTGAGCTCTTCTGTATTGCTTCAGTATATTCATTTCAGCTGAGTGTCCTAATCTGCTCCCAGTCTTTTGTGTAAATGAATCGTACTATGTGATATTTATTGGAATTCATTCTCTTCAGGTTACTCCATGTCCAGTTAAGGTACCTGGTATTTTAATGTTGCTGATGTATCCATTCTTTGCTGTATAAAATGATGACTGTAGCATTTTTGTATTTGAAAAAGTAATATTAATTTAAAATAAATGGTCTTTTTTATTATTAACTACATACGCAAAAAAGGAACATCTGCCTTCCAAATGTTATTCAATGATTGTAATTAAAAGGTTAAATAAAAGCTGAGGCAAGCTTTGAATTTTGAAGCATTTGCAACAGCTAGTAATCTGACTTACTGCAGACATTTTTGTCAAAGTTGAAAAAGTTGGAGCTAATTAATTTCTTGGGAGACATATGATGAAATTGTAGGTGTGATAACATATTTGAGTAACATATGGTCGTTATGGGGCACCTTTCTAATGATTGAGCACCAAGTTAAATATAGACTTCCCAGTTTCGCAGTTCTTCTATTAGTGGTTCTTTGTTACTACAATTTAAACTCCTCTTATTTTCTGTTGTGCATGAAATAGGATTCTTTATATGTTTGCAAGATATTTAAAAAATACTACTACCACAGTGTTGTGCCTTGGTGAAATTCACTGAGGCAGACAATTAATCTCTCTTTGTCATAGCCTTCTGATTTTGGTAGCATTAATTGAGATTATGTATATTTTGACTTGTATTTTGTTAAACGTGAAACTTGCTGCCGAATGTTTAGGTATGTGTCCTTGAAAGTAGGAATGAAAACATTTTTGAAAGATTGGTAGAAAATGCATGTTGCTCCCCCTATATGTAATGTGTTGAAACTTACTTTAATAAGCTATTGTAATTTATTATGTCATAAAAAGGAGGACAGAGCATCTTTGGAACAATTTCTCATTCAGTCTACAAAGCCATAATAAACTGTATCATGTTTCCTGAGAAGCAGTTCTGCTGTTCCTTAGGAGGCTGTATGTAAAGACTGTATTAGAATAATAAATATTTTCTTTTGTAATAAAAGTAATCAGAAACTTCATCTAGTTTTAAATTTCATTTATCTATTATTATAATTTAGAGCAAATTTAAAACTTTATTATTTCATTGTCAACAAGTGGAATGAGCAGCCCAATATATGGTTTAGTGATACTTACACACAAATGAGGAAATAAATAAAAATGTTTCAG
>VYZV01023577.1:37695-55217 GCA_013401275.1 Pandion haliaetus | reverse complement strand
ATTTAAGATCAGTTGCTCATAGTATCTATAGCAAAATTAGTTCAGTTGTGAGAGTTGATTCCCTTCAGGGTCCAGATAGTAACTCCTGCTAGTTCCCCTGTTACTGACATCTGTGTCAGTAATTCAAGCACACAAATGAAAGACTGAACTAATATGAAAACCGAACTAGCGATATAGTAAGCAGTAAGAGAAGTATTCAGATCCTGAACTGAAATGCATCTTTGATATCTGAAGTTAACATCCATAGTTTGGAAGGACCTAAACCAAAAAGCCAGTCCGGTGTGCAGCCTCTGTTAACATGTTTTCCATANACATTTCATAATGAAACAATGCACTCATTTTTCTTTCTCATGCAATCTCTGCATCACTTTATTATGTGGTGCTCATTTTTAATTCATTGTACATGTAGGAGAAATATCTTTCCATAGTGACAAATATACTTCCTTTAAATATGCAGCAGTAGAGATTGAGCCGTATTAATTTTAACTTACTGTATTATATATCAGATCATCATGACTGATTAATTCTAAATGAGAGAAGCTAAAATAAGATTTAAGGAAAAGGTTTAAAATTGAGATTAAGCCTCCATTATTTTGCTGTTCAATAATTTAAAATGACAGCCTTAAATATGGAACAATGCATTTAATTTCCAAGGTCCTTACTAGACTGCATCTGAAGTGAAGGGAAGTGATAAGACACCACTGAAATACTCATGTTGTCGTAGAGAGGGTACAACACAAGATGACAAAAGTGACTTCAGGTCTTGACAATCAAATATAGGAGGAAAAGATAAGAAACTCTTACTAATGTCTTTGAAATAATCTAGGCAAAGTTTCTGAAAACTATGAATCCTTGAAGAAGGTCTACAGCTGCTGGCCAGGATCTTAAAGGTCCATCTATATGGAATTCCATAGAACTGAGGGTGGGTCAATAGCGGCTTAAATGTTCATCCATGTTTTAGTATCATCACAACACTGAATTCACATGCACCCTAACTAAAACCTGTTGCCTTTATAGGCAGCTTGTGATAGATTCACTGAAACTGTGAAAACAGATGTGTCTTTTCTTATGTAGACTGCAATAACTTTTGCCCATGCTTCCTGTTTGTGCAAGTGCTATATGAAGTATACCTTTTATACCTGCTATATGAAGTACCCAAGAAAGCCAAGTTTTCAAGAGCGCAGCAGACAGTCTTAAGAATTGTGTTTTATCTGCATCACTTACATTAATGAAGCAGTAGAATATGAGGAAATACTGCCACTTGTGGAAAGAAGTACATGTCTAAATGCAACATCCTTTGAAAAAGGTCAGGGAGCACCAAATGTTCGTATTTTATTTTCCTTATAAATACAAAGAAGACAGTTGCCTTCATGCAATAAAATGTTCGGATTAAATAAACTGCTATGGAAAACAGAATACAGGGTGTGTGGTTTGGTTGATGCAGCTACCCAGGTGTAGCAGACATGTAGAAACGTGTTTGATACTTACTTGTGCTCTTCCACTCCTTTCAGCCCTGCAGACCAGACTCTGTATTTGCAGGGAGCCAGGAGCAAAGCACTTGTTCTAATACCTTACTACTATAGTGAGGAATTTACTCTGCACTTTTGTAACTAAGGATATCACTTGTGGATTCTTGTTCTTGGTTCTCATGAGAGTGTATTTGCCACATAACCAAGAACTTGACCCATCTTTCAGAAGAAATTCTTGGAATAGTGTACTGAAGTTGTTAATTCACTTGCTTAGATAGTCCTCTAGATTGTGACTGTGGATCTGATATTGTACACAAAGGAGTAGCCACACTGGCCTTTGTCTCTGTATTAGTGACACCAATACACAAATTCAGTGCTGTGGTCATGCATAAATGCTGTGCCGCAAGTCCGCTCATTCTCATGCACAGCGCTGACAGAGGTTTCAATGAAAACATTTCAAAAATGATTTTGCAACTTAAGAAAACATACTTCAGCAATTACCATTTCCTTTACCATGAAACCAAATTCACTGTACATTACAGCTTTAAAGCTGAGATCTAAGGTTCAGATCAACTCTTTAATCCTGACTGTGGCTTCGGGTACTTCCTGATATTTATGAGAAATGCTCCAGGCCTGCAGCTGGGCTTTGAACAAAAAAATAATGAACTTCGTTGACTGTGAACAAAGTTCTACACTATTTTAAAGAAAGTTAAGCTGTGACATTTTTTAATCCAACACTAAATCACATAACCCAAATTCTCTGCATAATTCAGGAATGTTCAGAGCAATAAAAAGACAATTAGATCAACCCGGGTTGCTAAATGAGCTGAAATCAATCTATCTAAACTTGAGAATTCTTGCTAGTCTCTGCCCTGAAATACATCCCATTGCTTTTTGGAATAATACAATATTTTACTATATAATACCTGAATCAAAATACTGTTTCAGTTCTATTCTAACATACTCCATACACTAATTCTCCTTCTCCTCTTATTAGTTAAAAATTATAGATAATATAGGACCACATCTTACAAAATTTCGTACTTATTTATACAACATGCTTTACAAATGTAATTATAGTATTAACTTCTGGAGGCCTTGTTCCTGTCTGTTTAATGTGACCTCTCCATTTAATATGGCTGTTTATTGAGAATTTATGTCAAATCACTTCTTGCTCACTTTGCTCATGATTTGGATACAAATTAAACATCAGCTAGGACTGATGTGAATTTGTAATAGGCAGAAATTAACAGAAGTAGAGTTAAGTTGATAGGGCACAGGAAATTTTGGCAGGGACATTATGGTTTGTAAATGAGAGGCTCTTTTCAGGAAAAGAGGGCTCAGGGCACAGTCTGACAAAACAGAGCTTGGAATGAGCAGTAATGATAACTGCACTGATTAGATACCCTGGTAAACAGGCAACACATGAAACAGAAAACCAGCTTGCTTCTGTTGAAACAAAACACATTGTTGTCAAGGGGAACAGCACAGTCTTACACAGATTCCGAGAATAGAGTGAGTGATGTTTTGAGAGAAGTTGCAAAGAGTAAGGCCTCAAACAAAAGAAGCAAGGATCTGAAGGAAAAACAGGAATTAGGGACGAAAAAATAGACCAGAGAACAGCAGAGGAAATATAAAGCTGAAAAACATATTTTCCCTCTTCCTGAGAGAAAATGCTTGCATTATATTTGTTATGCAGTGAGTTGGGTATTTTCTCCTTAGCAGTAATTTTTTTCCATAACATGCCATTTGCTTTCTGTTGTAGTACGTAAATACTAGTTTCCCTGCCCCCCCCATACTCTACCCAAGGTAGTAAGTAAACCAGGCTCCACTGTGTAGGCACATCAGTTCCTCTATCCCAAGCATACTCACAGTAAACTAAATGTGACATTAAAAACTTGCATTGGGAAGAAGCAAGACTGTTAACTCATGAGATATTATTTTGGATATTTAGTCAGTCTTTAAAACCTTGCTTCTCTTACTTTAGAAAAAAACTAATTAAGAATGTAAAACCACTGTGGTCCAGATTCGTAAATACTTAATACCTACCACAGGAGCTTGAATTTTAAAGTTTATTTTTGAGCAATTCCCACTTTAAATTTTTTAACAAATATTTAATAATATTCAGGAGCAACATGTTGGGCTTTTTAAAATCTAGCCTCATGTATGAATTGCTGAGTTCTGTTGTGAAGTGTTCCCTATTTTTTTCTTGCTTCATCATAGCAGACAATACTTATTATTCTGATGTCTTGAGGTATTGCCTTTTCTGGTGCTGGAACCAAAAGAGCTATTGATACCTGGACTTGGTGTTACAAGAAAGACATGAAGGAAGAGTTCAACTTACATTGCTCGGAGTTTGCAATACATTTAAAGATTACACTAAAGGTACTGAAGTGAGCATTTTCTTCACTGTGTTCGTTGGAATCACTTATTTACCATTCAGAATCCCAAAGTGCTGCTAACTACACAAGTTAACAGCTGTCTGGTAGTACAGTTCCTGCTCCTACCTCCTCAGGCACCTTTTTCCTGTTTATACTTGTACATCAAATGGGCCTTTGGAAAAATCCCTGATTTTCTTTTGTTCTGTTTTCTTTGTTCTGTTTCCATGCAGTCTTTTCCCCTTTGGAGATGACATGTATGGGAAATGGCTTATTGTAGCAACAGGAGACAGTTGGCAAAACCAATTGCATCATGGGTAAAACAAACATCAAAGCAAAGTGCAAGCCAAGTAGCTGTGAAAAAATTATTTCATATGTGGTATTTCACCATGTTGAAGTCCAGCATTGGTAGTTTTTTTGGCAGCACAGAAAACATAAAATGCAAACAGTTACCATTTTCAAAATCTTGTGTTTGTCAGTGTTTCTGAGAAACCAGCCAGGACTAAGGACGTGATGCACCTGTTGCAGTTGGTGCCTTGCCATTTCCACATTCCCTCTGACTGTGAAAATTCATTAAGCCTACCTGTAGAGTCCCAGTTTTAACGGGGCCTGAATTGCTAAAAAAAAAAACCAAGTCTGAAAGACTGTGAAAACCAGATTGGAACCTATCTTTCATTAAGTACTAATTAACTGTCTGACAACCCACGTATAAAAATGAGGGTGCTTATTATTGGTGCTTATTTTCACTTTATAAGGAATTGCTGTAGGTAGGCCAGCCTGATCCAGTACTTTTAACAACTCCCATCTAAAGATAATTAAGTTCTGCAGTGAAATGTAAGGAATTTGGCATTTAAAAAAAAAACATTAAGTACAGCAGATATTTTAAATGAATAAACAAATGTAACTATTTCCAACACACATTCTGCTTTCTCATGATTTACATAACGTAAATGACTTTGACAACATCTTTATATTCTGTTTATCTTTAAATACTGCTGAGCCAAGAGAATCTGCATATTGTGTTTCTGCAGCTTTAACCCTCTGACCCACTGGAGAGTTCTGCAGGCTACAGAGCAATAAAAGTTGCCACCATGGGTGAAGAGCCCATGGCAAACAGTAATCAGTGCTCTTAAAAGCACTGAACATGCCCCATCTAAGTGTGTGTATTGAGTTTGTTAAATATTTATCCGGATTTATATGTGAATAGTAAAAATCACATGCTAAAAGTACTTCAGCTATCTTTAAGCAGCAATATCCACACTTTGATAGTTTGAAAGCTCTTCTTTTTAACTTGTAAAAGAGAATCTGGCTTCCTAAGTGGGTTGCTATGCTGACATCAGTAAGTACAACAAAACTGGCTTTAGGAACAAACTGACAATCTAAATCAAACAAAAGGTGCTATTTGTATTATTTAAGTATTAATGTTAACAGTGTCACCCATTTCTACCTGGAATAACAGAGAACGAGGAAATGGAACCTTGTCCTCTATTCACTGCAGGTACCTGAAAAATTGTAAATGACCCCATGAGATCAGACTGGTCTTTCAGAAAGGTTAGTTTTTAGTTAGATAATGCTATCTCTTGTCCCCTGAAGTTGATCTCCAGGTGCATCACAGCCATCTAATCTTCAAGCAAAGGCACATTTAAAAACAACAGAAATGTGCACGTGAGTCTTGGTGCTGTCTAGATATCCTGTCTTTCCACAGAGGCATGCAAAAGCTTGCTACAGTTAATTCCCACTTAAGGCCGCTTACTTCCAAGTCCTAAGATTTGCTAGTTCTGTTGTGAAGTATCTAAAATACAACTTGCGATTCTCTGAAACAATCATAGCAATTGAACCAGCCTTAGTACTTAGAAAAAGGCGCTTTTTTTTTCTTCTATTTGATTGCTAGCCTGCTGAAGAACTATCTCAATGGACGGATGGCTGCTTATGTGTTTTGAACTGTTGATGCTTAATCGGATTGCGTCAAGTCATTCCTGCCGACAGTTTCCATGCTACGCACATCGTGTCCATTGCCAACAATTTCTGTCCGTATTCTGTACATCTCTGGAAGAGAGCAAGAAGTTTAAGCGGCACCGTCGTAAATGTTGCTGACGAATGCAGTCCTTCACTGAAACAACTTCGGAGTTTTGTTTCTTGTTTTATTGCTCCACCTTCTGGTTAACTTACAAGCAAGAAGCGGGATGAGGAGGAAATAATTTTTAGCGGGAACTTTCCTCTCACAAAGGTGACCAACATCATCCAGAAGCCCGGTTTGGCCAGCGGCCGCTGCAGGTATGAGGCTGCGGGGGTGGCGGTGCCCGAGGGGCCCGTTTCNCGGGGGTACACACACGACCCCGAACCTCACACGCGGAGAGCAGCGCGTCAGTATCGTCGGGTGAAAGGCCCAGCGCCGGTTCCATTTGCCGCCCGAAGAAGCGGGCGGGAGGGAAACGGCGCTACGCTGCTCTCCGACCGCCTTCGGCTCCCCCCGCCGCCCTTCGGGTCTCTTCGGCAGCACTCGGGCCTCAGGAGCCAATCAGGGGCGAGCGTGCGTTCCCGCCTTGCACCGCTAGCGCGTGCCCCTCAAGAGGTGCGCGCCTGCGCGCGGTGCGGTGGGCCTGAGGGGTGTCGCGAAGAGGACGGCTGGTTGTGTAGCGCTGGGGTGGTAGCAGAGTCCTTTCGCGGCCCGGGGGCAGGCTGAGGTAACGCCGAGGGCCCGGCCGGGCTGGCGGTGGAGTGTGTGGGGCTGCCTCTGGGCGCGAATTTTGGCCCGGCAAACTGCTGGAGGCTGGCGGGGAAGTTAGGGCTGAGCCCACGCGGAGAGGAAGGGTTGCTGGCGGGGGGGAGAGGGGACGGGCAGGTCTCTGGGGCTGGTTTGCATCATCGGGGAGCTGACCAGGTGGTAAGGGTTGGCATGTACTTTGGGTGAAGCGTGTGCTGCTCCTAGGGCAATGTTAACAGATTAGGCTGCATTGAGTCTCAAGTGTAACTTGAAAGTAACATGAGTAGGCCCTGAGTTAACGCTTGGCTAGGGTTACAGATCCCACCATGCTCTCCAATCTAGTTGATTTTCTTCACAGCTTCGGAATTTGTGGTGCCAGTGGCTTCAAACTTGACTGTAAGAAGCTGTAACTTCCCTACACTGCTTGTTGTGGCTGTGTTAGTGTGGAGATCCAAGAGCAGGGAATTTTGCAGAGGAGGATATATTTTACTGAACCAGTTGAAATTAAACACAGGCAAATGCAGTAGTGCTGCTCATAATATTTATTGGAATAAGGATGGGGGAAAGAGAAGATTGAACACTAATGCTGTAGGTGGTTTGTTTTAGAAGATGACAGGAAGAGCTAGAGCCAGAGCAAGAGGAAGACCTCCAGGACTGGAGACTGCTAGCCCTTCTGTAGGAGCTGCACCTGTAAGTTGGTTCTCTTTTTAATGGGCACAGCTAGGTTTTGAAATGTCAGAGCTCAACTACTTCCTATTTTAATATCAGGTATATATGTTAGGTGATATATGCGTGTATGTATAGATTATGTCAGGTGTATAGTTATATTAACTTCTTTTTATTAAGGAAATTCTTGTGTGCTTACAAACAAGTACTCATATATTATATAATACAGTTGCCATAATACAGCTAGTGGAAATAGGTAGGCATTTATGATACCCTGCAGAGAAGCAGAACATATTAGGCTGCGGCTGCTGCTATTGATGCGTATTTGGGCAGAACCTGGGTCTGGCAGGTGTCCTGACATGTTTTTATTTTAATATCCAGGACTTTCTGTCTGCATTTGAACTAGTGTTTAGGGCTTGTTTTGTGCATATATGCCCTAGTCAAACTGTAGCTTGCCAATCGCTGATACTTCTGTATTTGCAGCCATTGCCACGTACCTGGAGGCTTTTTAAAGCAGTTCCTCAAATTTGTCGGTTATTAATAATCATCTTTCATTTGAGAATGTGATTAGACTGGAGGAGTGTTCCTAGTCCATTTCTTGCCAGGGTCAGACGAGTTTAAATCATGATAGAAGGTAGTTTTCAGTTCTATTTCTCAAGTAGTGAAATGCATCTTGCATTAGCAGTAGCACTGATGCACCTCTTGAACCTGGAACAGAATTTATAAACCTGAGACACCTGTTTACTTCAAACTTGGTCTCTTTGACTTGAATAGAATTGTTAGCAGAAGTCAGGAGGTGGTATCAGTGTCCTGCTGTGGGTTAAGAGGAAAGTAAAGGAAATGGTAAGGCTTAGGTACTTTACATGGGATGTGAATATTGATGCAGTCTGAGCGGAGAAAAGTCCGTTTCGGCTTTTTTTTCCTATATAGGGTGCCACACTGTTCTACCATGTAGACTGCATGTATCTCCCTCCAAGAGGGTTAGTTCCAGAAGTGTTTCCAAATAGATGTTGAAAAAAGGTTGTGGAATGAGTAAGAGGGTTTATATTAAATGTTTGGGAAATGAGGGCTTAGGCATGCACTCTGCCTTGGCTTAAGTGAGAACATAACCTTTGCTGATCGCAGGGTAAAATGGGAACAGCTAGCCATGTATTGTAGAAGTGAACCATACCATTTGACTTTACACTGGACTGATACAGAGGTATCGTAATACACCAAGTTCTTATTACTGAGGTTTTTAACAAAAAGCATTAGTGGGATTTAAGGAGATCAGGGGCCTCCCTTTCCTTACTAATGTCCTGACAATCCTGTCATCTTTCTTGCTGCAAAGGAAGGAAAGAGGATAGGTTGGTCAGTCCCTGGGAAGTCCTTCCCAATGCGGAGGCTGCAGCCTCCAAGGAGGATACCAAGAAGATGGAGCTTGGCTTTTTGTAATGGTGCATGGTGGGAGGACAGGACACAATGGGCATAAATTGAAGCAAGAGTTGTTTTGACTGGACATAAAGAAAAATGTTTTCATGATGAGGACCGTCAAGCACTGGAACTGGTTGCCCACTGAGGTTGTGCAGTCAGCATCCCTGGAGATGGGATAAATCTCTGAGGAACCTGATCAGACCTCACGATTGACTTTGCTGGAGCAGGAGTTTCGGCTAGAGGCCTCCTGAGGTTTCTTCCAGCCTGAATTATCTTGTGGTTCTTTGAAGAATGGGATTGTTGACAAGCCCATTCCCCACACCCATACAGTGAACCCTATCCCAGTGTAATCTCTTAGTTCAGTTTATGACTTGACACAGAGCTCTGCTCTGATCCTTTAATGGATGGGAAAGGAATACAGTCAGCTCAGAATAGCAGGGCTCAGTGCCTACCTGTTGGCTAGAGAATCCATGTAGATGGCATTGCCGCTTCCTTCGGGGGCAAGAGTAGGATATAGGGGAGAGACCCAAAGCAGAACTGATCTTTCCTGAACTACTTTTACGAATACTACAGGGAGCACAAAACTTGTGATAATATGCTGTTACTGTGACTCTGATAATTTTCACATATACTTTTTAGGGTTGTGTACATTCAATTTTTTTCGGTAGTGCTTATGGGTATTTACAGACTACTTGGAGGGTATACTTTTGCAGGTCTTGCAATGTATAAAAATAAGGTGGAGAGTATAAGAACACAGAGGCCTGCTTAGTTACTGATCCTGTGTTCAGTGTCAGAACATTCCTATGGAAATCACAAGACACGCACCAAGAGCTCTGAGAGCAAAGGAGTGGAGGAACTCCAGCAATGGATTGCAGGCAGGTTGTGTGACTCTGGTTCAGGGGGTTCCTACTGCTATGTTGCAAGGCAAGACAGAGCCAGGCTAGCTCTCTAGCTCAGCTTTCATGATTATCCTTGATACCGGCCTCTTACTTGCTTACACTTGAAGTAGGGAACTTGATTATTCCTGGAGGGACTAAATTGTGGGGCAGACTGCAATCTGGTAACATGAAACTCTGAATTGTGGGATTGCTTATGGCTGAAGGTTGTGTGTTGCGGTTCTTCCAGGTATGACATTTCTTAATACTGTTTATCCACTAGACACTAAAATTACAAAAGCTGTTTTTATCAAATAAGCAGTCAGCTGCTTGAAGTTCCAGAGGGGTTGTTATCAGAAGTCCAGAAATTCTAGTTAGAGCTTGGAAAGAGAACATTTGCATTTACTACTAGTTAAATGAATATTAAGTTACAAAAAAAAAAAAAAAAAATTCCTGAACCCCATTATTTTGGAGTTTGAAGTACAGAGTAAAAACTCTGCTCATTAATATAGGAAGAAAGATTTAAACTTAAGCAACTGTTACACTCAGGTATTCAAGTATTCTGTACTTGGCTAGTGACTTTATTTTGCTGTAGTCTTGGAAGTACCCTGTTTCTTTGGTTGCGGTAGGAAAAGTTCTTCCCAACTATTGCAGGTTCAACAGACTTTGCCAAGTCAGCCACCTGGCCGTCGGCAACCTCAGCAGCCATGTGTTCCTCCATCAATATCAGAAGAACCTGGTGGCCGTGGACGACAGAGGGGCCTTCAGAGTGTTCCACAAGGCCAGAACGGGAGAAGGCCAGAAGGTCAGAAAGGGTGAAAAAGTTCATTGCCCCCAAGAGCACGTGTTTTGAAGAGAATGCAATTCAGACATTCTTTAAACTGTATTTCTAATTTTTCTTTTCAAAATGAGATTTATTACTAAGATTTGGAAAAGTTCACTGTACATACCTTGTGATGATAGTATTGTCATTCTAAGGTGCAGTATAACTGAATCGGGAATTTTGAAAATATCCTGAGTGTGCTGTAACTCCATCTGTACCATTTCCTCTATGAAAATAGTTTAAAAAAAATAAATTAGATAACAGTTGGCACAATGAACTGCATGAATACCAATAGTAAATTTAATTTTGATATTTCATTATTTTTCTTGAATTTAATAAGGAAATTAAACTTTCTTACCTCTTTCACATGACAGAGTATTTAAACTTTTCGGTGCTAGCTGGAGCTGAAAGGAAAGATCTGTCCTCCCTGTATTTGCAGAAGAGATTATTGATTTGGAGGGTTTACATCTTTTTTTCATCTGGCTAGTGAGCTGTTCTATTTACTTACTAGTTAACTGTCTGTAAATCTTGTCAAGTTAATATGTGTTACCTCAATGCTATTTTAAGATTAATTCACTACATAGCAAAAGTTGAAACTTAATATTTCATGATTTCTCTTGATTTGATATATAGCTTTCAAAACTGAATTATATTTAATTCTTATTTGTATATAAGACTTGACTGTAATTCTTCCTTTTCCTCAAATTTCAAAACAATAGGATTACAGATTTCTGCGGGATTTCAGGAATTGTCTTTAGCAGATAGGGGTGGACGTCGTAGAGATTTCCATGACCTCGGGATAAATACTCGGCAAGCCATAGAACATGTTCAAGAATCAAAAACTGGTATGTTCCGATTAGACTATAGACATATAAGCAAGTTGAAATGAAAAATAGTTTTGCTTTGTTTCTGCATTTAGTATCCCCTAGAGAACCAACTAAAAAAATCTTCCTTGTGTACTGGAAAAAGATACAAGTTGTTCCCGATACCTGAAGAGGAACAGTCAGATGACATGTCTGATGGCAAACCGCTTGAGACCGAAGTTGTGTAGCATTTTAACCTGCAACTATTTAGACATAAATGATGATCCTTGTATGTTCCACTTCAAGCAGGACTCTTCAGGACTCTGTAGGCTTGCTTCTAGAAGTTCTGGTTTGTAACACATTGACCTAACCAAATTTGTAAAGATCTCATAATAAATGTGGAATTTGAGACCTCTCTGAAGAAACTTTTTAGTTCAAATAAAAGGTGGTATGGTTCTTCCCTTGAGATGAAATCATGCATATGAAAAGAAGTAAAACCGGGCTGTCATGATGGTCCTGCCTTCTTGCTAGAACACAATGCTTTTTCATGTTCAACAGTGCAGGTTCTGTGCTGATAATAGTTTTGTATTGCAAGTGACTCTCTGAGACATCACAACAATATAACAGCAACTGTAGTCCACTTTTGCTTAATTGAATGATAAGTGCAGCATGCCACCGGCCCAGGAATGGTAGGGCTTTGTTCTGCTCAAGCCACTTTGGGCCAGAAGCAGTATAATTGTTTTCTTTCTTATCTAGGTTCTCTATCTAGACCTATGCTGATGCTAGATCATGGATTGCTGTACCTTGTAGGCAGCTGTGTTGCTGGCCTTTTGTTTTCTATTTACAGCTCTGTACAGTTTTCTAGTATAATATACGTGCTTTGTATGGGGTACATTTTTTTTGTTTTCATCTGGGGTGTTGTATTTCAGGTAGGAAAAAATAGGTAATGAAAACCAAATTAAAATGGGTGATCCATAACTCACCGCAATGTATTTTTTGTATTAAACTTGTGTCTTTTTAAGTCCAAAAGAAATTGAAAGGACACATGAAAAAATGGGAAGAAATACTTTGAGTGAGTGATCTGGAGCTAGTTCTTACTGTCGTGTCTTTTTGTTTGCTTGTTTGTGAAATCTTGAAATACCAAAAGAAATATCATCTTGTCACGTATGAATGGGAATGTGTATATCTCTAGTGATTGATACTGTTAATTTTTGTTCTATGTTTATGATTTGTGTAAAGAAAGATTAATTTATTCACAAAGGAAGTTTATGTTTTGGTGGAAATTCATCTCTAGTACATGGTACTAACCCTTTGGGAGACAGCTTACTGATCTAAATGCTTATCTCATTTGATGTGAGAGTGTTCCTGACGACTGAAGGAATTATAAAAAGTGGGTTAGTGTCCATGATAACACTATGCCTATGTGAGCATTTCCTGTAGCTTACTGAGCTAGAACAGTTGCAGAACACAACTGACCTCTAATCTTTGTCTGAATGCCTTAGTTTCTTAAAATTTCTCAAAGCTGTTGAATTACTATAAGCTGGTAAAATTTTGTAACTACTAAGATGTTTGCCTCTCATTTTAGGTTCCTCAGGTATTATGATAAAATTAACTACAAATTACTTTCGTCTGACGTCTCGACCTCAGTGGGCTTTATATCAGTACCATGTTGGCTATAGTCCTGAGATGGAAGCACGCCGTCTTCGATCAGCTTTGCTCTTTCAGCATGAAGAGCTAATTGGAAAGACACATGCATTTGATGGATCAATATTATTCCTGCCAAAAAACCTAGGGAAAAAGGTGTGATACAAGAATGCTATTTTATTTTTTATTTTGACTTGTATTTTATGATGCTACTTGTTTCTTACTGGTCTGGGTGAAGTTGGAGAATTGATGTCCCATGAGCAACATTTAGTTGGATTGAATATATTAATATAAGCTAGTTTGCTTGTGTAGAGAAATTTGGTAGTAAACTTCTGGTTCAAATGTTTTGGTTCTGCAGGCTAGAATAATCCTCTGCACAGAAGCGGTTAGTACAGACAGTATTTTTCCTTTAGTTTTCTTTCTGCTTATACCTTTTCATAACTTCTGTATTTTAACATCCAACATAATTGAAAGGGTGGATGTATTGGCTGTACATGGCAAGGTTTTGGTAGCTGGGGGGGGTCTGGGGTGGTCCCTGTGGGAAGAGGTTAGGGGCTGCCCTGTGCTGTAGGCAGCCATTTTCAGCCAGTTTCACAGTGGACCCACCACAGACCACAGCTGAGCCCATCAGCAGAGTTGATGGCACCTCTGTGGGAAAAAGTGCCAGAGCAGAAGAAAAATCTGAGAATAAAGGAGGAGCAGAGGGAAAATGCCATGTACTGATGGTAACCCCTGCTTCCCCCCCCACTCCACCCCTTGTGCCACTCACTTGCCTTACTGAAGGGACTGAGTGTAACCAGTTGTGTTAACAGAGGGGGCAGAGGAGTCCAGAGTGAAGTTGAGCCTGGAAAAGTGAGAGGGGGAAGATGTTTTTGCTAAGTATTTTAAAGTTTGTCTTTTTGCCTCCCAGTACCTGAATCAGTAATTAAATATATATTAATTGGCAATATATTAAGTTTATTTCCTCAAGCTGAGTCTTTTTCCTGTGAAGATAATTGGTAAGTGATCTCCGTCTTCATCTTGAATTGAGCTGCTTTAGGGATCGCCTGCATTCTACTCCATTAGTTGTCTTCACCCAAATGAATGAAACATTTTAGATTGTAGTTTACACTCGTAGTAGGAAATCAAATTCCTGTTCCCCCTAAGTCTTGAATTATTACTTAGAATCTTAATGTACAAGTCCAATTTGATATTAGATTTGATTTTATTAGTCCAGATTTAGCCCTGTTTGCCTCTAGTTTTATTAACCTACCTTCACTTTCTCAGGTTACTGAAGTGTTTAGTAGGACTCGAAATGGAGAGAATGTGAAGATAACAATCACGCTGACTAATGAGTTGCCACCTACTTCACCTACATGTCTGCAATTTTACAACATCATTTTTAGAAGGTTTGCTGTCTAAGTTATGTCTTTAGAAGAAGTCATTCTAGAGATATCTGACTTAAGTTTTTCCTTTCCAAAGAAAGGACTACAAATCAATATTAAAAATGTAAATTTTTAAACCTTTGTAGCTACTGTTACTATGTGGCCAACCACATCTGGCAACATTTTAATGTGCAGTTATGTGCATGTTTCTGGCACATGCTAGTGTGAAAAGAGTTTATACCTTTTCCATGAGCAAGCATATTCACACCGGAGTGGTGACTGTTTTAGGCAGTTAGTCCTGTCTCTGCCCTCCTTTTGTGACTGTGGATTTGCCTCTTAAAGCAAATAGTAGTGCAGGACCTCGAACTGGCAGATTACTCTTTTTGCTGTAGTCTTTCCATGTAAACTTGGTACCTGTCCTACCTGGTTCATCTGAAATATAGCTTGTTTAGACTGCTACCTTCAACTGGCTGGTGAAGGGTTGGGTTGTATGCTAACGTTCTCAACTGATTAATTATCATTAATAAGTGTCCATGGCCTTTCTAAATTGAGTTTAATCAAAAGTTCACATTTGTGACTGTTTTGTCTAGTCAAGTGAAAAAAAATGAGGTTGTGCAGAGGGATGGGACCATGCGTAGTTTGATAAGCTGAATAATAATGGTAAATGACATCCATATTTCAACTTCTAGGCTTTTGAAGATGTTGAATTTGCAGCAGATTGGACGTAATTATTACAACCCTAGTGACCCAATCAGCATCCCTAATCACAGGTTTGGCAAAAAGGATACTCTAGGAGGGGTGCAGGGGGAAGGGATGATATTTTGATACCGCTCTGGTGGTTTATCTTGTGATAAAACCATGGACTTAAAATCTGGTATTTCTGGGAAGCACAAGACCTCATTCTCCTAACTTAGTTTCTTCTGTGTGTAAGATCCTATTACTCGTTACCAGTGTGTGTTCTGCTATTACTTTTTACTCCAATATCGGAAACCTACCTTAAACGTCTGTAAGGCAGAGATCTCTGAATACTTTAATTCTGAAGCTCAGGAGTGTCCAGTCTTCATTCTGAAGGCCATTTAATCTGCTGTATAAATTAATACCTGGCCATACCCCACTGGATGTGTGGTTCTGGAATGCACCTGTTTCTAGCTGTCATGTCTTGTCCCCGTTCCCTGCTGGGATCCTGTACAAGGTGACTGATGCTTCTGGCTAGCCCTAGGCCTATTGTACAAGTTAGTAAGCTTGAGCTTGAGTTTGACTGGGGCCCCATCACACGGCTGTGGTGTACTCCTTGCCATTTAGCTAGCCTACATAATGTGGTTGATGGAAGAAACTGGACAGTGTTCTACTAGATAAACTGTTGGTCTTTTTAAAGTGTCTTGAATACCCATACACTTTGTATGTAAGGTATTTAAGACTAACTAACAGCATGAAATGGATTTCTTATGTTTTGAGGCATCCTTTCTTTCACTTCAGTTATATCACTACATCATTCAGTTAATCTTTAAAGCTTGTTCATATTTGGATAATGGTTTCTTTGTGTCTTGACTGCTTTCTAGTGTGTAGGAAAGTGGACAGAAATAACTAAAGGGGTGAGAATAGAGATGCTTTAAAGCACGTTAAGATTCTATATGTTCTTTTTTGGCAGGTTGATGGTTTGGCCGGGCTTCACAAGTTCTATTCTCCAGTATGAGGAAAGCATTATGTTATGTACAGATGTGAGCCATAAGGTTCTTCGCAGTGAAACAGTGTTGGATTTTATGTATAGTCTGTATTACCAGGTTGAAGAGCAAAGATTTAGAGATGCCTGTGCTAAAGAGCTGATAGGTTTAATTGTTCTTACAAAGTAAGTCTCTTTGGACTGTTGTCGTCTTAGAGATCTGTTTATTTTTTCAGATGTTCCTTGTCCTGAAGTATACAATGAAGCATCAGAAAGCATGAAAATTATATTGTCAAGCTAGCAAAGTAACCGAGGTGACACCATTTACAAAAGCAGGGAGTACATATTGGATTAGTTCTGTTTTCATTTGGGTTTATCGCAATTTAGCTTTTAGTAGAATTGATAGGCTGTTACAATTGAAAACTCGAAGTTACTGCTGCTGCTAACAGCAAAACTTTTCACTGACACAAGTATTGCTATTAACTTTTTCATCCTGCCGTTCTATTTCTTTACTGTTTGAGTTAAGATTTTAAAAAAACCCAACTGATTAAGTTGTTTATTTAGGTACAATAACAGAACATACAGAGTTGATGACATTGACTGGGATGCCAATCCACAGTGTACCTTTAGAAAAGCAGATGGTTCTGAGATCAGCTACGTGGACTACTACAAAAGGGTATGGAAACGTAACTGTCAGTGTGTGCATTATGCTACAACTTGAAACATTAGAGCATTGTTAAAGGTTTACTTATGATGCATGGATTTGTAATTAATAATTTTCTTTAATAGATTTTTATTTTTAATGGATACTATGTAATCTAAGAGCAGTAAGTAACCTATGCAGCATGATTTGGCATGAGTAGTCCATCCCAATGAGTAGTCGGTCAGGCAAAAATGCCAGGAGGCCTACATGGATGAACAAGGAGCTCCTGGGAAAACTCACAAAGGAAGCATACAGAAGGTGGAAGCAGGGACAGGAATACAGAGGCATTGTCCCAGCATGCAGGAATGAGGGTAGGAAAGCCAAAGCCCCACTGGAATTGAATCTGGCCAGGAATGTTGAAGGCAACAGGAAGGGCTTCTGTAAGTACATATGACAAAAGGAAAACGAGGGAAAATTTGACCCCACTGCTGTGAATGAGGCAGGGCCCCTGGTGACACAGGATGTGGAAAAAGATGAGGTACTGAACGCTGCCTTCACCTCAGTCTTTACTAGCAAGGCCCCAGAGACCAGGGAAAAGTCTGGAGCAAGGAAGGCATACCATTGGTGGAAGAGAATCAGGTCAGGGAATATTTAAGCAAATTAGACATAGCTAAGGCCATGGGCCCTGATGGGTTGCACCTACAAGTAACAGAGGCAGCTGGCTGACATCATTATGAGGCCACTGTCAATAATCTTTGAACGATGGTGGTGATAGGGAAAAGCGCCCAAAGACTGGAGGAAATTAAATGTCACTCCTATCTTGAAGAAGTTCAAGGAGTGTGACACAGGGAACTACAGGACAGTCAGCCTCACATTGATCCTTGGGAAGGCAATGGAACAGCTAATCCTGGAAACCATTTCCAGGCAAGTGAATGACAAGAAAGTCACCAGGAGTAGTTGGCATGGTGTTATGGGTTTGTGTGGCGCGGTTTTCCTTGGTGGCAGGGGAGGGGGGCTGCAGAGGCGGTCCCTTTAAGAAGTTGCTGGAAGAATTCGCTGCCCCAAAATGTCGGACCCACG